>JAASFY010001284.1:0-10499 GCA_023334035.1 Globisporangium okanoganense
GGATTGCTCTGTTATAAACAGGCAATCAGATCGCAGGAACTGCTGATCCCCCTCATCACGAGTCCTTGTGGAAGTCGTGTAACACACGCTTCCTCACTCTGTGTATCGTGCTGAGTAACTCGGGAACGCCCGGTTACACTTGGTGTGAAAGAGTTCAAGCGAACTTGTTCTCTCGCAAACGGTCGATCTTGAGTCGAGATCGATGGCTCGATCCTAAACTAAAAACTATGCTAAAGCTTCATCCTTGGAGAGGAGGGAAAGAAAACAACGATAATGAAAAGAAATTTGGAGAATGACGAAACGAAGACTACCGATGATGAAAATAAGTAAAAAAAACTCACCGGTCGGTCCGCCTTGTTGTCTCTGGTCACAAGTAGACCGTTCGTCGGATCGAAGTCACGCGCGTCCCAGACAATCGGCCCGGCGCCCGATACAAACTTGATTGGCTCGACGTCGAGGAGATCCAAGTCAGACTCCGGTTCAATCGGCTCGGCGCTCGATGATATGCTCGATGGCGAGGAGCTCCGGCTCTGGCTCGATAGCCACGTACTCTTCAGGCAACTTGCCGAGTGGTTGCTCTCTCGATGCACTCACTGCAGGCTATGGTAACGGTCACATCGTCCTTCCGAGCGTGGCACTTCTCTGGATCGGTGATCCTGGTGAAGTCGGCCACCACCGGGTCGACCATGCGGTGACCATCGTGAATGGCCACGATGCCAGCGCTCACGAGAGCGTGACGTGAAAAGTTCAACGACCCGTGCATCACGATGCGATCGTCTACCACCACGTACTTGTGGTGCATCATGTCCGACGGGCGGGTGTCCACGAACACCTCGATACTCGCAGCCAGGAGGTCCTTCACCGTCGAGCCGGTACAGAACATCATCTTGTAATCGACGATGACTTTCACAATGCTATTCTCCTCGGCCAGCTTGATGAGCGCACTTGTGATGCCTTCGTGCGTCATCACGTACATGGAGATGCTGACGCAGCGCTTGGTGCCGCGAATGACTCTGAGGATCGTATTTAGGTGGCTCTCTGAGCTGCGCTCCGTGTCGATGGGGAACATCAACACGTCGAAGAGGCCTTGAGCTCTCAGCTTAAGGGTTGTGAGTATTCTTTGAAAGCTTGCTCGCGTCTTCTCCACGCGCGCACGCCACTCGACGTCGCTGCCATCGTGGTAGTGTGGTGGGGAGCGACTCCACAGCGAGGCAAGCGTACTGCCGTTCAGCCCAAAAACGACAGCCACGTCAGGCACGCTCAGCTCCACATCCTGCATGAGGAAGAGGAGATGGTCTCTCAAGAGGGGCATGAGCTGGCACACGCACTGGCGCTCGGCGTCGTTTCTCGCCTTCGCCTTATCCGCGAGTTTGCGAGCTTCCACGTCGGCGATCTCCTTCTCGCGCAGCTTCTGAGAAGCAAGCGCGTCGACCTTCTTGTTGGCAGTCTTGGCCGCGCGTGCAGCTGCAACGCGCGCCTTCTTGATGTCGGCGTCGGCGCTGACCAGCGTGCTCTTGGTTGCAGAAGTGCTCGCCTTCTTACTCTGCCTCACGCGCGGCTTGACCGGATTCTTCGCGCGCGCCATGGTCGGCATGCCGATGGCCATCGCGTTGGCGCGTGAAGTGTTCATTTATTGTGGCGCTTGTCGCGGTCGGCCTTCTATTCTTCTCTGGCGGCGCGACAGCACCTACGGTACGAGCTCCGGAGCTGTCATTTTGGAATGTTTTTTGAAATTGATTTTGCACTTCAACCGATTTCACAAATCGGTTGAAGTGCAAAAACCATTTTTTAAAAAACGTTCATTCAAATCTGAATGAAATTTTAAATTTGAATGTTTTTTGCAGGAAAGCTACTCGAAATGCGACTGACTTGCGCTTTGCATGCAAAGGCATACAAAGCGCAAGTCAGTCACATTTTTATTCAATGAAAGAGCTCTCGAATCCCCCCCCAGGGACAGTTATTTCCGCCATTTTGTCTAATAAAATAGCTCACATACACCCCCAGGGACCGTTATTTTTCCGAATTGGTGAAAATTGAAATATGTAAGTTTCAATTTCCACCGTTTTCAAAAAACCCGAATATATTTGTATTGTACAAGTAAATTACAAATGGAGCCAGCGGAGGCAAAAAAAAATTACTATACTTATTTAGCTACAAATGTGCAACATTTATTTTAGGACACTGCCCGTTGTGCTATCAAAATAGAGAACCAGATCAGCAAACACGTTCTAATTTTAGGGCGCTGACACTTTCTTCTTTTAGGACGCGGTCAGGTCAACGTTTATATTTAGGACATTGGTTGGACAGGAGAAAGCGACACCAGAAAGCCAGCGAACGGAAAGCAACAACGCGGACGGAAAGCAACAGTATGGAGCAACCGCCCCGGAAGAAGCCCAACCGCGTGCACCCGTGGCGCGACGAGTACGTCCACGACCTCGGCGTTCGAGTCGTCGATCGGGACGCGAGCACCGGGGACGTGCTCACCGCCGAGTGTCGCTTCTGCGCTGCGTTTGGCCGCGAAGAACGCGTCCTAATAGAAGACGCCAAGACGTTGGCGGCGGGACGGGTGAATGACGGCAGCTCGAACGACGACATCGCTTCCTCTGGACAAGGGCACCATGATACCGCCGTCAGCGCCGACAAGAGCAGTAACGGCAGCAACAATGAGTCGTGCCACAAGAGGAAGAGTCGCGCGCGTACACGGAGCATCGCGCAGTGGAAGACGTCGTTCCGCTCCGACAACATGCGCTCGCACCACGTGGAGCAGCACCCGCTCAAGTGGGGCGCGTACCAGCAGTTGCTGGCGCTCGCCAAGAAAGAGCAGGCGGTGTCTGGTGTCCTGGAACAGCAGCCGCACGCAAATGCGCTGCCGAATGAAGGCAACGGAGGCGATGCGGGCGACTACACACAGAAGCTCGCCGTTTTCTTTGGAGTCTTGAGCGCGAGTGACGAAGCTCCGATAACGCAAATTGCTCCAACGACTTTGAGCTCTGAGGTTCAGCTAACATTATCGACACCGAAGCGGAGAGGAAGGAAAGTGTCCTTGAACAAGACGACCTCTACCTCCAGCCAGCAACGGCAGCAAATCCAGGACAAGGTTGTCCTACCGACGGTCGATTCTAGTACACCAGCAGAGGTCCTTGTCCTGACGGAGATCACGAGCCCGGCAATCGTGGATGACATCGTATCAAGCCTGATTGACACCGGCGCTAGTGAGCCACCAGCCTCGTCCAGAGCTATCTCCATCCCTAGCTCTTCGTGGATCGTGTTCCAGCCAATCTACAGCGCCGCGAACACGGTTGAGGCCCCTGTCCTAAATGCACCAGCTAATACAGAAGGGCGACCAGAGCCACCAGCTCGTTTACAAGCGTCAATATATCAAATCGCTTTGGAGAGCGCGAGCGAGTACGTGTACGTGCGGCAGCTGCTGGCGATGGAGGACAGCGTCAAGTTCGCCCAGATTTCCAAAATCGTCGCGATCTCGAGAGCGCAGTTCAACCTGGAAGCGACGCTTTCGAGCGTCTCGCAGGACACTGTGTGCGAGTACGCAAAGCTGGTAGTCGCGACGGACTTGCAGATGATTTCGGACATGCTGCGTGGCTCCTGGGCGTATTCTCTCGCTCTACAGAGCTCTGATACATCTAGAGTTGGCTTAGCGATCGAAGTCCGTGTTCGACTTCCGAGTGCCGGAGGAACCGGCGTGGAAGACTTCCACGTCGTCACTGTCACGACTCCGGTATCCAAGTCAAGAGCACCGAGTGCGTCCGCATTGGTGGAGCTCATCATCAAGACGCTGGCTGCGCTGGACCCGCTCTGGCAGAAGAAGCTCATTGGTGTGTGCGATGAAGCTTCGATGCGCTCCATGGACGTCGTGGCCTCGGTCTTGGATTTGATCCAAGAAGCAGCAGCAGCAGATCAGCCGTTCTATCGCGTCTATCGCGGTGCGCAGATCGTCGAGGCTTCGTTGCTTAAGGCGCTCGATGGGTCTCTGGTTAACAGTGACACCTACACTGGCGATCAGGCTCCTAGAGTCCAGTTCCTCGACCAACTGGATGCCGCAGCTCAGTCCCTGAACAGCCAGCCGCAGTGGTCAAAGACCCACGGCCTCTGTCCGCTGTTTTCCACCCAGACGAGTCCCTGGTCGCTCCTACAGACGCTGCAGTGGTTCATCATACGACGAGAGCAGATCGGACAGCTTCAGACCGAAAATGAGTCGTCATCGCCACCAAAAGCCGCCAGCCTCTCATCCGAGTGGTGGGTCGTCTGCCTCGGTCTCACGGAAGTCCTGTCCGACTACGAGTCCATCTACCAAGCCCTGGCCAACAAGACCCAGTCTCAACAGCGTCCATCCGCCGCTCGAGACGTGCTCTCACAGTTTATTCAGGACCAAACCTCGAAACTCGGCATCTCCCAGGTCGAGACAGCCGCCCAGACCAACGGCGATGACGACGACGATGCTTCGCTGCGTTTGAACCAGTTTCACTGGTCGAAAGACAAGATCGTGGCGTTCTTCCGGTCGCTCAATCTCTCAACACGTCGCCTATACAGCCAGCTGAGTCCGCAAGAACAGACAAATGCGGTCCACCAGGTCGGCGCATTTGTTCTCCAGGCACTCGACACCACGAGCAACATGATCAGCGAGGGGGTCACGAAGAAGAAGCTAACGAGTCATTTTGATTCTGCTGCTGAGCTTGATGCTGATATTGTGAAGCTGCTGCCCACGAGACCGCTCGACTTTGCCGCGATCGAGCGCGGCGCGGTCGTGGACTTCATCGAGCTCCACAGTGCGCGTCTGGAGCTCTCGTTCGATTTGGCGTTCATCGACGCCGTGAGCAAGCAGATCAAGGATCTCAAGAGCCTGATCGCTGCTGGCGACCCCGTCACCACGAAAGCAAAACTCGTCGCTGTGCATGCGAAATCGTTCCGCGAGGCGTGGGAACCAGTCGAGAGCTTCTCGTTTGTGCGGTCGCTGGCCGCTGGGTGTGCCACTGCGGTGCCGCACAGCACTGTCGTCAGCGTTGAGGCTCAGCCCGTAAGAAGCCGCTCTTGTGTGTCGACTGGGGTCTGCCTGGCGAGTCTTCAGGCAGAGGCGCAGGCGCACGCGATCCAGACCGAGGCTGTCGAGGCTGCGTTTAAGAGCTTCAAGCTTGGCTCGACGACAAGCGACAACCAGTAGTGGATACGAACTATAACACCAATTCGTAATATCTATGTTTCCCTCTAAGACCATCCATCTATCTTGTCATACGCACGTACCTCTCAGTAGCGCTTTCAGCACCAAGATTCATGCATTGCCCGACTCGACCTGGAGCTTCACGACCGCGCCCATGAGTTCACTGAGCTCCTGTTCCTCCTGGCTCGACACAGCCACGATGCCGTCCGCGACCACGCTCGCGTAGCTGCGCATGTCCTCGGCGATGAACGAGAAGCGCTCAAAGAGCTTGTTGATCTCGTCCCCGTCGGCCTTGCCGTGGCTCGGCCTCCCGACGGCCAGCTTCGTGAACTCCTCGGAGAAGTACGACGTGTCCGTGTTGCTCTCGAAACTGGGGACAATGGGCGGCGCGAGCTTCTTGTTTGCGAGCAGGTGCCAGTCGATGTCGCGGAAGAACGCGTGCTTCTTGATCGCCTGCACGCCCTTGACCTGGAACATCGTGGACTTGCCCGAGCCCAGGCGCTTGTCCACCGTGCGCTCGAGCAGCTGCTTGAGGATCGAGTGTGTGTCCGAGCTGAGCCACTTGGGCAGGCTCAACTGTCATAGGTTGACATATATAGAGAGATTATGAGGCTGGGTTAGTCAAGTCTAGGCTGAGGATTAGGCCAAATCGTAGAGTGGGCCTATGTCATTTACCTTTTCGTTGAGGATCTTGTGGTGGAGCTTCTTGCGGTTCTTGTGCTGGAACGGTGGGTAGCCCGTGACCATTTCGAAGATGAGCGCGCCGAGCGCCCACCAGTCCGCCGCCTGGTTGTACGCCTTGCCGCGGATCATCTCAGGCGGCATGTACTCTAACAACACACAACACACAAAGCCAGTAAGTTAGACCCTCAAACACAATTTATTCTTATACGACAGCCCTTTAATGGACACAGCTCGACGCACCGTGAGTGCCGCACATGGTCTTGGCCGAGTCGTCCTCCTGAGAATTAAAAGACAAGTTATAGTATCATTGTCAGTCAACCGGCCAGACAACAGCAGGCAGACACAGTAGGCGGTTGGCTCACGTCAATCATCTCCTTGGCGAGACCAAAATCCGTGAGGCGGATGTGGCCGTCGCTGTCGATCAGGATATTCTCAGGCTTCAGGTCTCTACTCACAATATAAGGCAGGCACGTTCGTTAAATCGGTGGCCCATTCATATCAACAAGCACACGTGAAGGCATGTGGATATGTACGCAGTCGTAGTACCTGTGAATGATACCCTGTCCGTGGAGGTGCTCGAGCGCCAGCACCATCTCAGCGGCATAAAACTTAGCAGCGCTCTGAATACACATATAAGAGACGTCAGAACGAACTCTCTCTTTAAGGTTTGCAGAGTCATATCAATGAGCTCTTGACGACGAGTCGTTAAGTACGGTACGGTACCTCGAGCAGCAGACCCTCCTTGTGCAGGTGGTGGAAGAGCTCGCCGCCAGCCACGAAGGGCATGACGAGGTAGACGTTGGACGGCGTCTGGAAGGCGTAGCGCAGATTGATCAGGAACGGATGGTTGATCTTCGTCATGATGTCGCGCTCGGTCTGCAAGTACGCGACCGAGTTGTGCTTCACAATGTACTTGTTCGACACGACCTGCTCATACACAAAAACCTCTCGGTAAGCATCACGGATCCATACTGAAAGGAAAATAAAAAGCCAAGTACGCACCTTCATGGCCAGCACCTCCTGCGTGGGCGTGTGGCGCACTTGAATGACCTGAATATCATTCCATTCCACACACACACGACGATTAACACAGAGAGCACGCGTATACAATGGAACTTATCGAGCCATACCACGCACGCACCTTGCCAAATGCGCCCTGGCCGATGACGCAGAGCAACTCAAAGTCGCTGGGGCCGACCGAGTCTTCGCTGTCTGGTGACACAGCTACAGCAGCTACCACAGGCGGCGGCGTGCTCGCTGCACGCTGCACACGTGGTGAGTACGCGCCGCGCGGCGTGCGTCTCTCGGTGGACTCGGCGGCGGTCGCGAACTCATCGACGTCGGCCTGCGTGACGGCGCGCGCGCGTCGCGGTAAGTGCGGCAGCTCGGAGAGCGTGTCCTCCTGGCGCAGGTCGTCAGCGGTTGCTGTGGCTGCCGTGTGAACTGGCAGAAGATCCGTGACGATGGCCATGGCCTGACGGTCGCGCTGCTGCTTGTGCTTGGGCTGCGTCGCCATTGCTGCACTGCGGTCGTCGTGCGTCCACCAAAGCTTGTTGAGTTTCTGTTGAGTTTCTGTTGAGTTTCTGTTGAGTTTCTGTTGTAGGACGCCTTGTATCGCTTCAGCATTTCTCTGTACAGTTAATCCAAAAAATCATGATGTACTTTTTTTGAAAGTGCTGATACCGACTTTCCTTGCATATACCGGACAGCTTCTTATAACGGACAACCCGGGGTGAGCCAATCAGATCGCGCGAACAAAGGATAGAGGGGGAACATCGCTTATAGCGGACAGGGATACGCAAAATGAAAATTTACGTTATTCTCTCGAGTCAATACCGGTATCATAGCGGCTACCATCGATAAACGACTGACTCTCGCTGTCTTGGGCTCACGAAAACGAAAGCCAGTCATTTCCGAATGGAGCCCCCAGCTCCAACACAGCCGCCGCTGCCAAGCGACGCGCATGACAAGCTCAAGGCCATTCGTCTCTTGGAGGAGACAGGGAGTACTACAAGTACTATCAGTAGTATGTTTCATGACCTTGCGCCTGCCTATTACGACAGCAGGCACAAGCTCATTTTAGGTTGGCGCAACCGTCGAGAGCAGATCGAAGCATCGTGCAGCAGCAGAAGCGCGATGCAGAAGAAGGCGCGACCGCAAGGCCACACGACAGCACTGCCGCAGGGAGCGGAGAAAGAGTTGCTCCTCTGGGTGAACGAGCTGCAGGAGGAGGGTGTGCCCGTGTCGACGTCGATGCTGCGCCTCGAGGCAATCGAGATTGGCGAAGACCACGGTGTCACAGAGTTCGCCGCATCCTGGAGCTGGCGAAAGTGATTTATGGAGAGATACAAACTCTCGCTTCGGTCGCGAACGAGATAAGGGTAGCACACACCAGCAGCGCTTGACGAGACAGCGGCTGCATTCGCCGAGCAAGTTGTCAAGATGACGAGAGACCTTGGCGTCCTGTAGCGTACAATGCAGACCAAACAGGTATTTAATTTAATTTACGCTCAGTTTCACTTGCTCACTCGCTCACTCGTTCAATTACTGTATATATTTGTATCGCCTCGACTTGCTTAAATACTGCTAGCTGCCTTCTTTGAATACTTGCCGAATAAAAAAATTAACAAGAAAGGAGAGAAGACTATTTGGATAAAGTGTGGCAGCAAGGAGAAGGAACACGCCACCGTGATGCTCCTCGGAGACTCGGATGGCAACAAGTTTGTCCCCTTCATCGTCTTCAAATCGCAACCGTCAAAGTCACCTGAGAGACGCGAGGGGAACATGCGCCTTCGCAACAACTTTGGGAGGAAGGTGTGGAGCAACATGAAGCAGGTGCAGCTGAGTGAAGACGTACAGATCTACGGCAATACAAAAGGTATTTGTCTTGAAGTTGATTTTGTTGTTGATATTTTGTGATTTTTAATCGTTTTTTTTCATGTTATTAGCGTGGTGGAACGCGTATCTCTCTGTAGAATTCCTACGTAATCACTTCGCGTCGAGAGCAAATTTCTGTACCAATTATCCTCCTATGGAACGACTTCTCCGGTCATTGAACCGAAGAAGTTCGTCGTTACGCTGCATTGATCAGTCTCGTGCTCTTGAAGGTGCCTCCCAGTGCCACTTCGGTTTGTCAACCCGCCGACGTGGCCTGAATGAAGCCATTCAAGGAGCAGCTAAGAAGCTACTGGGTTGACAACCTTTGCATGCAATTGCGGCATCGAGACACTCGAGCGCCGTTCAAGATGAAACAGCCCACGAAAACATGCATCGGGAGTTGGGTGAAATGCGCGTGGGAGGCGCTGACTCCAGAATCAATTAAGAATGGATACCGTCGAGCCAGGATCACCTGTGAGCTAGCCGAAACGCAGGCGAACGATGTTGTATCAGAGCTAGTGCCTACATGTTATTGATGATACCATAGGAAGTGTTGATCCAGATATCGATTTCAGTAACGAGATGTAATCGTATATTTTACTTTTGATCTTCACGTGTTGGTGCTGCTCCTGGCCCTCCTGTCCAGCACTGTTGTCAAATTATAAAATCTGCTCCTGGCTGTCCAGTATAAGCCAGAGGAGTTGGTATTTGATGCCCCAGTAAGTACGAACACTTTTAAGAATACACTGGAATTAAGCTGTTTTGAAAAGCTGTTCCGAGCCAATCAAAAGCGTTTACAAGACTCATAAGACTCTTGTTCACTGGGATACCATTGTACTTGAAGTATCACCCAATATGTTAGAGCATCCGCTCCGGTTGTGAGTAAAATTTGAGTAAATAGATTCTGAAAAGTATTCATTATCAGGAGGCGATTCCTGAGCTCTTTACTTTTGTGACACAGAAAAACCAAATCACTGTTTTTTCTCCGTATATGCACGCACGTGTTTTTCGTTTCCGAGCCAAAAGTAGTGACCCATTATACCACCTGCACAACTTTATTAGAGGTTTCTTTGCAGTAGTGTTACGATGACTATATTTTGTGCTACATGTATAAAGTACATCCATCCAAAATATTGCATAGCACACGATAATCTAACCACTGATATCTGCAAATCGACCCTTGGTCACAAAAGTCGCTCTCATTATATAGTACATTTATTCCGATGCCTGTATCCCATTGTCAATGGCGAAGTCCGTAGTTGGTGCGCTTGCGGGAGGTGGGAGCTTGTTGAACAACCTGAACAACTTGTTTCTTGCAGGAACCAACTGGGCGAAGTCTGCGCAAGTTTTCATTTGAGGAGCTTCTTCAGCAGGCCAGCAACATGCCCTTGTTTGCAAGCACTCCTACTGAACAAGGACAACTTGTTCAAAGTCAACAAGAATCACGCAAGTTTGTTCTTGAGACCCAATTGTTCAGCGATGAGTTCTTCAGGAGCGCAAACTGCCACAGGCAAAGAGGACTTCAACAAATAGACAATGAAGATCTGAATGTGCAGGTGTGTGTATATGTTGCTGTTGTTGTTTATATAAATGAGCTAAATGCCGGCGGGTACAGAGTTGGTCCTAGTCGCTGGCGTTGAACATGCCGCGTGCCACGCCCTGCTCCTCAGCCTGCTGGGACGCGAACTGATTGAAGATCTGCTCGAGCGTCGTCTGCGATACGCTGTACTCGCGGATGTGCATGCTCTTCTTGACGTTCTCCACC
>JAASFY010001285.1:0-10496 GCA_023334035.1 Globisporangium okanoganense
CACTGGACGTCTTCCAGAAGCTCATCCACAACGGCGACAGCCGCAACTTTGTCCAGGTCTTCGTCAAAGGCCGTGTCGTGCACTCGCAGCAACACAGAGGGTGACGAAAGAGAGGGAGGTGACGTATAAGTGAACAAACAAGTGGGCTGGTCCACTCATTCGGCGAGCCGCAGCTTCAGTCAGCTCGTTGGTTGTGCCTAGTGGGATCTCGGTTGCCAGCATGGGGCTGTTGGACGTCAAGTCTGCAAGATCACCACTCTTGAAGGACCAACTGAGACATAGGCGGAGCCTTGATAACCAAAGGCATGCCGCTGGGCGACTCTCACACATGCCAACAGTGAGTAAATAGTGATAACCGGTTAACAGATACGAGGATTGCAAAGCTCTTCATGGGACAATGAAAACACGAACAGCATAATACCTGCATGGGAATTATCACCTGAACTCCAATGGATAGATAGCGTTGCTTCAACCTTGTTGCTCGGGCTCATTCAAGCAACACTTCGCCCTTGTGACTCTACGCCAGGTAGAGTCGCGGAAACCTTGGGACAGCGAGGCCCTGGGCCTCCAGCTCCTGTAGCGCCGCCTTGTCCAGTTCCTCCACGCGCAGCTGGCGCCACGTGAACTTAGCACTCCCTCCTTTACCTGCGTTCTTGCCCTTGGCCGCCTTGACAACAAAGTTGCGGTCATCCGCCAGTGCGAGAAGGTCGGCCGCGTTTACGCGCTGGCCACCGACCACTCCGTTAAGTGCGTCCGAGAGCGCTTGGCGCACCGTGTTGACCGTGTCGAGGATCTCGAGGCGCAGGCTCGTCTTGGCTGGCAGTGCGGCCACCTGGCCGTCTACCTGGATTGTCACGATCTCGTTCGCGGCGTCGTTCACAAAGACCCAGAGGTTGGCTCCACGACGCGCACCCACGAGCAAGAGCGTCGGGTAGTACGCTACCGCGTCCGGTGGTAGAAGCGTGCACTTGGAGCAGAACATACGCGTCTCGTCGCCCGTGAAGAGCCGCTCAATGTACACGGCCAGCAGCTTCTTGTCCGCCACCGACTTGTCATTGGCCACGCGCACGGGCTGCGAGAAAAGGCTGCGGCCGCCCAGCGTCACCTTTACATTGTCCTTCTGCTGCGTCCAGGTCAGCAGCGCGCCGTTGCTCTTGCCCACGTTGAACCGGAGCTTGGCCTCTTCGTTGCTGGCTTGGTCTTGGTCGTCGTAGCTGGGGTTTGGTGGACTGCGGACGCCAAAGAACACGGGGAACTTCTGGTCGCGCACATAGTAGAGCAGCGCCACGGGGAAGCTCATGCGCGGCAGCTGCGCCTCAAAGCCCTCCGTCTCGGCCAGTGTCTGGCTCTCCTCTCCATCGTGGGCCTCATTGTTGTCCTTCTTCTGTTGAGCCTTGGGCGCGTGAGCGTAGAGCGACACAGTCTTGCCGTCGTAGGCCACGGCCGCAAAGTCCTTGAGCGGGTCCGCGGCCGAGCTCGCGAGCTGGTCAAACATCTCGACACGCTGCTTGTTCTTCATCTTGGAGAAGAACCCGAACGACTCGTCCGCGATCTTGAGGTCGATGCGGTCCATGCCCTCGAGGTCGTCGTCCTTGAAGGTCGCGGGCTTGGCCAGCGTGCCGCCAATCAAGTGCTCGTGGTAGTTGTGGACCAGTAGAAACCGGAGCACGTCTTCTTCTTTGTTAGCCCCCGAGAGCGCGCTCTTGGCGAACGCGAGCAGCTGGAAATCCACGCGCTGCGAGCTCGCGTAGGCGTCCAGACGGCGCAACATCTCGACCGCCTTGGCGTCCAACAACGAGCCAAAGCTCACGCGTTTACCTGCGTCCTTCTCAGCCGCTTGACTGCTGCTGCTGATCAAGGTCTGCTTCTGGGATGCGATTAACCGGTTACAGAGGTCCGAGATGAGAAAGTTGAGTGACTGGTACCGGCGCATCGAGATGGACTTGCTGTGGCAGAACCCGCCCAGGTTGACTTTACGGGTAGAAGTGTGGCGCGCCAGCAGCGCCAGGTACATGCGCCAGACGCCCAGCGGCTCGCTCCAGTTGCCAGCGTCCGCGTCCATCTTGGCGCGCAGGTTCAGGTTCATCTCCTTGAGGTACTTGGTGGGCGAGTGTGCGTGGTAGAACGACGGCGCGAGGAAGAGGTCAGGTACGCCCAGCACGGCCGCGAGGATCACAACGTGGAGTAGAAGCGGCCAGGAGGAGGCCTCCTCCTTGGCTGCTTGTTTTTTGTTACCACTGGGGATTGGGACCGCAGCGGCGGGCTCAGGTAGAGTATTGCTGGGCTCGGGCTTGTGCACCAGGTACATGCCCGTCATCACGAGTCGGCACAGGTGGAGACTGAGCGGCAAGTGGCACACAAACGCGCCAAAGGGCGTCATCTTGGCCGTCGCTTCGTTCGCCGAGTCGATCGCGTCAAAGTGCGCGAGCAGCTTGTACGCGCCCTCGATATGCTGTAGGTCCGGGGCGTCCAACGCCTTTGTGAGCAGCGCACTGGGCGTGCCAAACTGGTCCATTTTGCCCTTGAGCAGCAAAATGATGCGGTCCAGTGGCTTGCGCAGCATCTCCGGCGTCGAGTATTCGAGCATGCAGGCCTCGTAAAAGTCCTGCGAAAAGAGATGGAACGCTGTGCCGGGCATCACGCGCCCCGCGCGCCCAGAGCGCTGCTTGGCCGACGCCTGCGAGCACCACGTGTCCATGAGCACCTCGGCGTGCGTGCTGCCGGCGTTCGGCATCTCAATTTGCTTCTCAATGCCGCAGTTGATCACGTGCGTCACATCCGGGATCGTCACGCTGCTCTCGGCAATGTTCGTCGACAGAATGATCTTCGTCGACTTGTCGTCGATCGTGCGGAAGGCCTCTTGCTGGTGCTCGAGCTCGAGGCCCGAGTGCAGTACAAACACGCGCACGAGTTCGCTCGTCGTCGTCTCAGCGAGCAGCGTGAGCGACTCAAACATCGCGTTGATGCTGCCAATGCCCGGGAGGAAGACGAGGATGCACTGCGACTGCTGCTGGCGCTGGTTCGACGCGATAAGCAGCTTGATGAGCTCGAGGATGATGTGCAGCTGCCGCTCGAGGATCTGCGACACGGCCTTCACAGCAAGTTCGCTATTGCCCCGCACGCGACCCTGAGAGAGGCCGTGGAACTTGTCCTGCATGAACACAAGCTCCTTGCGACAGCGGCCCAGGAGACTCGGGAACCGCGCGCCCAGGTCGTCGAGGAAGACGTACTCGACAGGGAAGAGCTTGGAGCCGACAAAGAGCGGCTTGTTCTTGACCAAGCGCGTCGCGAGCGCGTTCGCAAAGTACTTGAAGATCACCTTTGCGTCCATGGTGGCCGACATGATCACGAGGCGCAGGTGCGCATTCGTGCTCAGCTGCAGCCGCAAGAGTAGAAGCAAGAGGTCGACGTCCATGCTGCGCTCGTGCACTTCGTCGAGCACGAGGTGCGTGATCTTCTGGAGCGCGTCCGGGTCGTGGATGAGTCGCTCGACCATGTAGCCCGTGGTCACATACGTGATCTTGGTCTTGCTCGACACCATCTGCTTCTGGCCAATGCGGTAGCCAATGACCTTGCCCACCTGGCCGTCTTCCTCGAACTCGTTGCCCTCGCGCATGCCCGCGACCGTGTTCGCGAGCTCAATGGCCGCAATGCGTCGCGGCTGCGTGACAAAGATGTTAACGGGCCGCTCAGACGGCGGGCCCCGCAGTGCGTCGTCGAGCAGGAATTGGGGGACCGAAGTGGACTTGCCGCAGCCCGTCTCGCCCTGGATGATCGTAATCTGGTTGTTCGCGACGTTGCTCAAGATCTCGTGGCGGTGCTGGAAGACCGGCAGCGTCTCCATGAGGCCCTGGAGCCCCTGGATCTTGCGTTTCGCCACCACGGGGGCATTATTATTCGCATCATCCACTGAACCGGACTGAGGGACAAATGCTGACGACGATGGGTTTAACGCCAACGAGCCATTGCGCGCATTGCCCTGGTGCTTGGGTCCAAGGCGCTTGGCGACCACGGCGGGCGTCAAGCCCTTCAGTGCCTTGGCCGCCGCTGCCTTCATCTTCTTCTTTGCAGACTTGGAGCTCTTGACAGACGACGTGGGTGACTGCGCAGTCCGTGGTGGCATTGGTGGCAACGGTGGTGGTAGTGGAGGTTGCGTTGGAAGGGGCGGCGGCGGCGTTGGAGTTGAGCTAACAGCAGAGCCATTCTGTGCTGCGAGCTGAGCCTTCTTTGCCGCCTTCTTCAGCGCTTTCTTCGACGGACTTGGTGCTGAGACAACGCTGCCATTGGACGGGCTTAGTGGCACCACCACACTCAGTGGCGGTGATTTCCGATTGAGAGCAGCAACACCCAGAGTGTCCATTTTCATTGTCTTCTTCGAGTCATTGTTGCCATTGATCTTCAAGTGTCCAAGTTGGGTGGACAAGTTGTCCACCTTCGTCCCATTGTGTCCACCATTAGCATCAGTACCGGTAACGATTGGTGGCGGTGGCGCTGGCAAATGCTTCTGGAGAAGCTTGAGCGCCGTGCGGATCTGCGAAAACTTGGTCCAGAACTGTTTCTCCGAGCCCACCAGCTCACTACCGAACTGCTTCAGAACGCTCTCCACCTGCACTCTTGAGAGCCCATTATTCACTGCACCAGCACCACCAGCAGTCCAGGCCGCCTGGACACCCTGGCCGCCACTAAGCGAGTCGCACACGCGAATAAACACGTCGGACGAAAAAAACGTCGCGCACCCGGCCGTCGCGGGCTGGCTCTCGCCCAGGATCGCACGCAGCTGGTAGAAATGCTTGAGCGTCTCGAGGTACACGGTCACGGCCGTGAACACGCTCCAGTCGATCGCCTGTTCCTTGTTCGAGCTCATCAGAGACGACGATTCGCTCAGGGCCTTCTTCTTGGTGGTGTTAATACAGAGCAGCGACGTGAGCAGCAGCATGTCCACGCGCCAGGTGGACAGCAGCCGGCACTCGGATAAGTACGACGCATCATACTTTGCGAGTGAAAGCAGCGCGTAGGCGATAGTCTTGGTGTCGCAATCCTGCTTGCTGTGCTTCCCCATGGAGCCACAGAGACTGAGAATGTCACTGGTGGTCTGACTGCTCTTTGGCTGCTGCTGCTGGCGGTGGTACAGCAGGTAAACAACGAGGTCCCGAAGCACGCGGTCAACCAGTTTCGCTGAGCGTGAATGGTGCGGGACCGAGTGGAGGCTGTTGAGGAACTCGGGGCGCTTGAGCGTCACGATACGGTCGTGACGGTCACCAGCGTCCACTTCGCGCACCTGGAGCACGTTAAGTGCATAGTACGCCAGGTGGCATACCTCGGCCAGTAGGCCCGAGATCGACTTGCCCTTGACGAGCAGCGGGTCAAAGCGGTTGCTGAGACTGCGTGTCTGGGTCTCCAGGACATCGATGGCCGAGCACGGAAACTCGAACCGGTCCAGCAGCTTCCTGTACGTGTTGAGCTTGTTCTCCGGCAGCGACGCCTCGATCTTCATGGGGAACCGATGGAGGAACGCCGCTGAGTGGCCGTAGAAGCGATAGATCTCGTACAGCGAGCGTAGAAAGCCGGGCGTCTCGGCCTCAATCTGCATCAGCACGGGATTCTCGAGCACGGGCAGCTGGCGCACGATCCACTTGGCCGCGTCCTTGGGGAAAAGCGAGCTCGCGCCGCCCCCGTTAAGTACGCGCTGGACCGGAAAATTGAGCTTCTTGGCCATATTAAACTCTGCGTCCAGCAGCGGCGTCAGGTCGTTTGAACAGAGCAATGCGAGGTCCACGAGCTGGTTCACCTGCAGGTCCAGCGAGGCTGCGACGAGCTCGGGCGTAAACACGCGCGCACTGACGATCCCCGTGGCCTCGTTGATACTGAGCTTCGCAAACGGAATGTACCGGATCCCACGCATGCACAAAAAGTCCGAATCACGGCCCAGCACAGCGAAGGCCTGCTGTGTGCGCACGAGGTCCGCGAGCTCCTCGTCGGCCTCACGCTTCGCAGTTTTGATCGCGATGCCATGCTTCTTGAGCACCGCACGCAGCTTCTCGCGCGCAAACGGGAAGCAGCCATTCGTCTGCTGCAGCAGCTTGGCTGTGCGCTCGCGGTTGCCACCCTGCGCGAGGCGCAGCTGTGGTACAGCATGGTCGTCTGATGCTGGTGGACTACCCGTCGTCGTGACGGGGACGACCGCATCAGCGGCGGTCTCCTCAAAGAGCGCGTCGGCGAGCTCGTGGATGCGGTCGGCCTTCTGCAGCGCGCGGTCCTGCAGGCAGTAGCCCTTGCGGTGGTCTTCACCGCCAAAGCACTGCGGCGGGTCCGTGACGAACACGAGCGAGATCTTGGCCTCGCGCAGCGTCTTGAGCCAGCGCTCCAAGTGGCGCTCGAGCCGGTCGGGACAACCGCCGAGCAGCAGCCACGCCTGCGGGGAGAGCCCGCACGTTTGCTCCTGGCCCATGTGCGAGAAGAGTAGCTCGCAGACGTCGTAGAGGAAGCCGACAAAGTCGACGGCGAGCGTCACGTCATGGAGCTCCTCGCAGTGGGTCGACGTGGACGCCTCGTTCTGCGCGCAGTACGTCGTGAGGCCGCGGATACCCATAATGTGCAGACAGGTGGGTGCGTCACGTGGGAGTTGAGATGCAGACAGACGCGCAGAGAGAGAAAGAGAGAGCGAGACGCGTGAAGAGCTTGAGTTGGCACCGTTGCTTTTCGTTCGTGAACCAGTGAGAGAAGCTTTCTGTGGGTTTCAAGGATGAACCTTTACAAATGAGTGGTTGCGTGTATTATCGGCAATTAAAAAGGGTTTTGTTCATAGTTTAATCCAATGAAAGAAGTTCTAAAGAGGTAAAATATATAATTAAAGAAGAACATATTCTCGAGCCATTTCAATGAGTTTCATTTGATGGCCGCCGATTTTCAACCCAAGCGGACGAGAAGTGACGACACCAAGCTTCCCCCACGACGAGAGTGAGGCATCGAGCTGCGAGCCAAGCGAACTACAGAGAGGCACGCACCAGTGGTGAGAGCCAACCAAATGGAAATACACACACAATTGCTCACACAAAGAGTGTTCATTCTCCCCTCCTAGCGCTCTCGCCAGCATCACCACACACTCACTACCAGCGCCAACCATCCTTCACACGTAGAAATACTTTGCAGCTTCCAGCCCCTCGTCTCTTTCTAAAGCTGCCTTCTTTCGCGCCACTTCACACCTCCACGCGCTTGCGGCAGATCGGGCACGCCACGGGCTCGCCGCTGCGCGCCATCGACTCGACGAGCTCCTTCTTGCACGACTTGTGCAGCGCGTGGCGGCATGGACGCAGCTTCACCACCTCCTCATCCGCCATGTCGCGCTGGCAGATCGGACACGTGCACTCGTGAAGCGGCTTGGTGAGCGCGAGCCCCGCGCGTGTGCCCAGCGACGCCGAGATGGTGTAAAACGTCGTCTTGAGCTCGTTGCCCAGCAGCACTTCGTGGTACGACCCGCCGAGCTTCTCGGCCACGCGTTCGAGCATCTTCAGATTCACTGTCCCGTAGCCCACCGAGAACGCCTCGAGGCCGTACTTCGCGTAGCTCTGTTTAATATGCGTGGCGAGCTCCTCACCCGCCACAGGGTCGCACGGCTGGCCGTCCGAGAAGAACACCACGACCGGTTTGTACGTCTCGAAGTTCGTGCGCGAGAGCACCTCGTTGGCCGACCGCAAGCCCGCCGAGTACGTCGTGCCGCCGCCCCGATACGGTACGTGGGCCTGCAACATTGTCGTGATGTTCTGGGCCTCGAACTCGATCTTGCCATAGTTGTCGAACGTCACAACCGACACCAAGTCCAGCGACGCGCCCTCGCCCACGCGGTTGTGCAGGTACTCGCGATAGGCCGCCATGAGCTGGTCCCAGGGCCAGCCGCACATCGAGCCCGAGCAATCGAGCACGAACACGTGGTGCATCTTGCCGCTGTCCACCAAGTGCGAGCACTCAAACTTGTGGCCGCCAATGTACGAAAAACCGTCGCTCTGCGCGGGCTTTTTCTCGGGCTTGTGCCACGCCGGCAGCACGCAACACGACTTCTTCTCGCTGTGCTCGGGCGCGTCGCACGTGTAGGCGCACTTGGCAAACTTCTCGCGCTCGTCCGTCGACGTGCACGGGTCTTCCCAGCCGAGCGTCTTCCAGAATTGATCGTGCAGCAGCTCGTCGACCTCGCGCTCCGGCTTGGGCTCCAACGCGCGCGTGCAGTGGCGACGCTGGTCCTTGCTGTCGCCAACGTAGACGCAATCCGTCGCACTGATCTGCTCACAGTCCAGGTAGTGCACGTGGGCGCGGCCCATCTTCGAGCAGTACAGATTACACATCTCTGCACCGCCACTCTCGCCGGCCTTGTACTTGCGCTCGTCAATGTCAATGTCGCTCGTGTCGGCCAAGAAGTACGTGTTGCGCATGTTGCCGTGGGACGTGTCGTGCATACCGAAGTGGCCATACTCCTTGCGGCAGAAGTAGCTGCAGCATGGGCAGCGCGCCTCACAGTAGTGCAGAACGCGTCCCTGGTCTTCCACCTCGCTCGCCTTGGTCTCTTCTTCGTCGTCATCAGCATCCGAGGCTTGGTCACGATCTTCGTCGTCGTCCTCGTGGCACGCGTTGCTGCCAGTGACGCACGAGTGTGGACCCGAGTGGGTCTGCTGGCCTGACGTGAGCACCGCTGCGCACTTCTTGCGGAAACCGTTCATCTCTTGGAATTTATACTTGAACTTCCCACGCGCACCGACGAAGGTCTTGACAGACTCCTTGTGGAAGACCTCGACGTAGCAATTGCCCTTCTCGCTACAGACAGCGTGGCACGGGTGCGCGTCTGCGCACATGTGGATCGTGGGCGTCTGCGACTCGGCGTCAAAGACATTGTCTCCCTTGCCATTGCCATTCGCCATGTTCTCAACAGAGAACGTCACCGCGAGGTCCGTCTGGCCGTGGAAGTGGTCGGCGTGGCCGCAGAGCTTCTCGCAGCCGTCTATCGAACACTTCTCAATGCACGTCGTCTGCTCGCACTTGTGCGCCGAGTGCGGCGTCGCAATGCTCAAGATGCACATGCCTGGGCAGTTCTTCGCCGAGCAAGCCATACCGCAGCGGTGGATCTCGACCGAGCAGTGATGCATGCCCTCGTGGCCAATCGTCTTGACGCAGCGCAGTCCACAGTTTACTGCACGCACCATGCAGCACTCCGTGCCGCACGTGTGGTCGCCGTCAGCACACTCGCACTTGCCCTCGTGGCCCGCTGGCTTGGAGCACAGCGGCGTCTTGCCTTCGCCATCAGCAGCTTCACAGTACTCGCAGCGGCCCTGGCATTTGTGGTTGAACCCGCAGTCGTGCTCAACCGACACTGTGTGCATCGCCGAGTGCATGCAGCCGAGCTGGCAGTGCGCACAGCCGTGCGAGCAGCGGTTCATGAGCATCTGGAAGCGGCCGAGAAACTGCGACTCGATGCACTGCCAGTCGTCAGGGAGCTGCTCGCCAAGGAGTGACTTGGCCCAGTTCAGGATCCGCAGCTTGCGACGACGCACGACAAACACCAAGAACGCGTCGAACGCCGTCTGCACCTTGACGCTCATCTTCCCATTCACTTGCAGCGACGAGTGGTTCACAAACACCTGGAACAAGCGCAGCAGCGCCTCGCCAATCGCTCGCAGCTTCAGGTCGTCGTCGCCACTGATCTGCGTCACGTCCACGCAAAAGTCAAGATCGCGGTCACGAATGCGATCGAGAGCCACCACAGCGTCGCCTTCCAGGCTTCTCCACTTGTCCGCCAGTTCAGGAAACTCACGGTACATGCGCGCCAACGTGATCTCCTCGGCAGGCACAGGCAAATCGTCCTTCAAGTACTGGTCGATGGGCATCAAGTCGCCCACATGGTCACTGGGGACCAAGCAGCCCGTGCGAATGAGACCACCGAGCTTCGAGCGAATATCTGAGAGCTGCAACTTCTGGTTACTGTCGTCCAGCGACGTCCAGTCCAGGATCGAGATCTTCGCGAGCACGAGTCGAATGCAGTCCAAGAACGCCTTGCCGGTGGGGAACCCCATGGACGCGTCACCGCAGAGGTGATCCTGAATGAAGCCCTGGGCATCTTCGAGCGAGTCGTAGTAGCCCTTCGTACCCAGCGGCGGCGAGCAATTGATCTCGAGCTGACCTTGGTACATGTCACACAGGAAGTTGTGCTCCTTGTTCGCCTTCACGAGTTTCTCAAACTTGGCGAGGAATTCACCGACGACGCCTTCCTGGTCGTTCGGGTTCACATCCTTCACGCCCATATAGAGGATTCCACGGAAGAGCCGCGGGTCACTCTTGATCAGCTGGATGCCCTTCTGGAACTTGGTGAAGAGCTCGTCGATCTCCTTGTCGAAGCGCATCTCCATGCGGAAGATCGTGAACATCGAGATCGCAGCGTTGAGCACCGACAAGAACACATCTTCTTGCTCCGTGCGCTCGAACGAGCCAAGCCCTTCAAAGTCCAGCACCACGAG
>JAASFY010001286.1:0-10492 GCA_023334035.1 Globisporangium okanoganense
CTTGTTTTCCCCAAAAGTCCACCACAAAAGCGTTTTCTAAATCTTGAGTCCCTTCTTCATCTTCTTCATCGTCGTCCGTTGCCATCCAGTGCTTGCCTGCCTGTTTGCGCTCGTGAGTGGCCATTTCAACCCATTCTCGGAGAGTTCAGTTCGCTTTTTGAACCCATTTATTTGACATCCACTTGTGATGAGCTCAACCCATTTTGATTGAGCCGAGAGTGGACTTGGGGAGTGACGACCTGCATTCACATGACGCTACAGGTCTTAATTGCAATTCGTTGTTGTGAGTGACTGGTTGGTGTGATCACGGTCCATGCACAACAACAGCAGCCATGAGGAATTACGACAACACCCATGAGGAATTACGAAGCCAACAACCAAAAAAGATCTTGATTTCTGAGAGAGGCACGTCTCTTGAAAATAGATTCTTCTTCTTTTTGAAATGTATATGGTAATTTCATTTCTTTCTCACCCCGCTTTTCCCGATTAAATACGAAATCATACAGATACAAGTCAATTTCATTTTGGCGGGAAAACGGTATTTTATTATAACTTCCATTAAAACACCTTAAGGTTGTATACTAAAACCCCAGTGGGATCCTGTGAGGTTTTTATCTCCACTTGTGTGACTATTGGTACAATCTAGAAAACCACCTAATATCCGGTCCCACATAACTCTAGACTGCGCACTATGTACGGCTATACATACAGCTATACGATAATATGTATAGAATGGTGTGCCACACACAATTCCAGATTGTAACAAAAGCTCCTTGGTTTCCTGTTCTTTTTTGGCGCGCGGAAAAGAGTGCTAACGACCACACAGAGAGAAGCAAAAAGGAAACGACCGCACGAGCCCAAGGAGCGACTGTGCGCCATTCCATCCATCCATCCGTCCGTGTGCCACGAGAGAGAGAGAGGAGAGACCTTCTTGATCGCCATGACGGACGCAACGAGCAAGAAGCAGCAGCGGCGCGCAGCGGCCACGCCCTACGGCGTCGCAGGCGCGGCGCGTCCCCGAAATGATGAATCCGCGGGCATGTTTAGCCGCTTTCTCAAGAAGATCCCGCTTATCAACCAGCTGGTCGGCGACGACGACGACGAGGACTTTGACGGCAAGGACGACGACGAGTTCTTTGACAGCGACGACGGCATGGACGCGGAAGAGGCGACGAGTGGACCTGTTGATGCGGTGGTGGTGACGGAGAGCACTGCGGAGGTGGTCGAGATGACGTTTGAGACGGACGTCGCCGCGCAGGAAAACAGCGAGAACGTTGCTGCCGAGCCAGAACAAGCGGACGTGGTCGACCAGCAGCAGACCGAGGAGGAAGAAGAAGAAGACGAGGAGACTGACGATGGGGCGGAGAAGGTGGAAGACGCAGTCGTGACGCCAACGTTTGTGAATGAAATGGCCAACGCGGCCTCTGCTGCTTTCGTGGAGCGCGGACCAACGCCCACGCCATCGTCGAAGACGCCATCGCCGCAGTCGTCTGCGCACAAGTCGCCGAGCTTTGCAAAGCGCCCTCGCTCCCCACAAGCCGAGCTTGGACCAGTGCTTCGATCCCAGCGACGAAAGAACAGCAGCACCCAGAAGGCGTTTATGCCTGTGGCGTCGCAGAAGTCCAAGGCGCTTCGCATTGGCGGCGGCCCCGAGTCACCAGACGACGAGATGCGTCGCATCCCGCGCCGTCGAGTCCGCCTCGCGTCGTCCCCCATGGACTCGCCGTTGGCTGTGATCAAGCACAAGAAGACGATCTCCTACGAAGAATACGAGCGCCTGTCGCAGCAGCTTCGAGGCATGGTTGAGTCCAGTCCCCAGGCGTCGTTAGCACTCACTCAAAACGCACTTGGACGAGGATTTGACGAGCGACCGAATGGATCTTTTGGCTATGGACCACCGAAGAACCTGACGTACATTCCCGGCACGATGACCATGCGAGACAGCCAACGTGGATCGTCTCCAGATCACGACAGGAAGACCCCGAGCGAGGGCAGCAGTTCTGAACTCCAGCTTGCGAACGGTGGCGCCTCATTTGGCAAGCGAGCCCGCATGGGTGAGAACCGTCCGATCTACTTTTCAGGGTTCCCACTGCGTGGACAGATGCTGACCCGCGAAGAGCGCGTGGAGCGCAAGCCTCGTCCATCACGTCTGCTCACTGGTGCGAAGCGGGACGCGGCTTCTCGAAGCGCGTACTCATCGGCTGTCGCAGAGAAGATCCTATCGACGCTCAACAAGGTGCAGAACCCCCTGGAACGCGAAGCAAAGAAGCCAACGCCGCAGACGTCGCTGTCGTGGGCAAAGTACCACCTCGCGCTCACTGATGGCACTAGCGATACTGCTGGTCAACACGACGACGATGAATCGATGGACGAAGTGGCTCCTCCGACGTCTACGATTCCTCGAGTGAGCTTCCCGTCTTCATTATCGCAGTCGTCGAGCGACGTGACCTCGTTCCAGTCGTTCACGCCATCGCTGATGGAAACACCAGCGCCAAAATCAAAGCTGTTTAGTGCTGGGAGCTCTCTGCTGAGCTTCTCGCCTCAGGATGTCTCCATGACGCCTGCTCCAAGCAGCGTCCACACTCGACTGTCGCCAGCTGCGGTGAAGCAAATCGCTGTCGAGTACGGCGCGTATTCTTTCACTGTGCCAGCGCACTCGAATTCGATCGTGTGGCAAGGCAAGCGCAAGGCGATTGAAGACGAGATCGAGGACATCCAGTTCGTGTTTTCGCCACCCACCAGCCTGCGCGAGCCGCCAAAGCGAGTGTCTTCGCAGAAGGCTCGAAAGGTGCTTGGTGCGGTTGAGACCCCATTCTCATTTGTACCTGCGTCCCCGAAGGCACGCGCTGAGTGGCTCGGACCGAAGTCAACGGCCCCGAAAAAGCCACAAGAGATCGCCGCGAAGCCTGCAACAAGTGCGCCAGCAGCGTCCAGTGGCTCAGTGAACCCGTTGGCCAAATTCGCTCTACTGGCGCCTGGTCAGTGGAAGTGCCAAACGTGCTCAGTGACAAACGAGGCAAAGCACGCGAAGTGTCCATGTTGCGAGACGGCGAAGCCTGCGGGTAGTGCCCCAGCTGCATCGCCCGCCAGCGCTGCTGCTCTTGCATCAGCTGTGTCGAGCGGCTTCAATCCGTTGGCGAAGTTTGCTCAGCTGGCCCCTGGTCAATGGAAATGCTCGACGTGCTCGGTGAAAAATGAAGCGAAGCATGCGAAGTGCCCGTGCTGTGAGACTGCGAAGCCTGGCGGCAGTGATGCCAGCTCGGTGGAACCTGCAGCAAAGCCAGCAGGAACGATCACGTCGAGCGGATTCTCCTTTGGCGTGCCTGCTGCTGCGGCGGCTAAGCCAGCGTCTGGTGAAGCACCAATGAGTGGAACAGGCTTTTCGTTTGGAGTCACCGCCCCAGTGGAGCCGAAGCCAGCGAGTGATGGTGACGCTTCAGTCCCATCGTTCATGTTCAGCGCTCCTCCAGTCTCGAAGGTGTCTGAGACGACGAAGCCGTCGTTTTCGTTCGGTGTTGCTCCAGATGCTTCGAGTGCCAGCGCTTCGAAGCCGTCCTTCGCGTTCAGTGCGCCAGCCGCCTCCAGTAGCGAAGACAAGAGCGCCACGACGACTGGTTTCAGCTTCGATGCATCTACAGCATCAGAGAATAAGTCAGAGACGTTTGGAATGAAGGCAACAGTGACGACGGCCCCTTCGTTCTCGTTTGGCAGCAGCTCGCCAGTCAAGACTGTATCCAGCAGCAGCAGCGCGATGGGCTTCTCGTTTGGAGTGGATGCTCCAAAGAGACCTGCTCCTTCCACAGTTGCCCATGAAAGCTCCGAGCCAGCCACGAAGAAGGCAGCGTTCAGCTTTGGAGCATCGGAGGCCAAGAAGCCAGAAACAAGCGTTCCTGCTTTCACCTTTGACACTGCGAAGCCGGCGGCCACAGCACCAGAGAGCATCACACCGTCGTTCTCGTTTGGATCTTCTGGAATTGCGGCCAAACCAGACACTGCGACGTCGAAGCCTGCATTCACCTTCGGATCTTCACCCTCGCAACCAACGGTGACTGCCAAGGCTCCTGAGCCGAAGGCAGATGCCAAGCCAGCGTTTACGTTTGGCTCACCCTCGGCCGATAAGCCGTCCTCGGGATTCGGTCAAGATGCGAGCTCGAAGTCAACATTCGGGTTCGGGCAGAGCACAACTGCGTCGCCACCGAAGCCTGCCGCTCCAGCCTTCGGCTCAAGTGCTGGTTCGATGTTCGGTGGTATCGCAGCTGTGACTGCCCCCTCGTTCGGCGCTTCTCCGGCTGCAGCACCAGCTGCTTCATCTTTCGGAAGCTCTGCTTCGTCTGCACCTACGGCTCCTTCGTTCACGTTTGGGGCTCAGCCGTCATCTGCAGCACTGGCTGCGAACCCAGCTGCGACCGCGACGCCAGCATTCACATTCGGTGCTTCGTCTGCTAGTACCCCAGCTACTCCTGCTTCGACTGGATTTGGATCGACTCCTTCCTCAAGCGCGTTTGGTAACTCTTCCGCCTCGTCGACCATTTTGACGACCGCTGGACCTTCATTCACGTTTGGATCTACTGCCGCCAGCCAAAGCAGCGCTCAGCCACAGAGCACTTTCGGTTTTGGCGCCTCTGCTTCTGCGCCGACGTCTTCTGGTTTCGGAGCCGCTGCGACCCCTGCGGTTTCGGGCTTCGGAAGCTCTTCAGCAGCGACTTCAGGATTTGGCGCTGCTGGGCCTTCTAGTTCTAGCTTCGGAGCTCCTGCAACTTCGGGCTTTGGATCGTCTGCGACAGCTTCGTCAGGCTTTGGAGCTCCGGCTGCTTCTGCATTTGGAGCGCCTGCCCCAGCGTCTTCGGGCTTCGGAATGTCGACACCAGCTGCCTCGGGCTATGGAACTTCAGTTCCAGCGAGTACCGGTTTCGGAGCACCAGCGCAGACCTCTTTTGGATCGTCTGAACCAGCATCGTCGGGCTTCGGATCAGCCCCAGTGTCTTCTGGGTTTGGAGCTCCCGCGCCTGCAGCGTCCGGCTTCGGTGCCGCGCCAGCTTCATCGAGCACGTTTGGAGCAGGCGCGAGTTTCGGCGCTGGCCCAGCCGCAGCATTTGGTGCGCAAAATTCAGCTTTCGGTACTCAACAGAATTCTGGTTTCGGTGGCCCGTCGAGCTTTGGCTCTTCCGGATTTGGAGCTCCAGCTGCTTCGACGTTTGGCGCACCGACCCCCACCGCAGCCCAGAATGGCTTCGGAGCTCCTTCCCCAGTTTTCGGTGCTCCGGCTGCTGCACAAAGTAGTGGATTCGGCGCGCCAAGCAGCGGATTCGGTGCCCCGAGCGCATCCTTTGGCGGCGCACCTGCAGCATCGTTCGCTCCTCCTGCTGTGTCATTCGGTGCTCCAGCTGGTGGCTTCGGCGCTCCTCAAGAAGGCGGTTTCAGCGTTGGTGCTGCGCCCCCAGTACCGAAGCGGCGAATTCTTAAGGCTCGCTCGAAGCGAGCAACATAGAGATGTGGAAAGATAAAAACAGTTAAAAGCCAAGTGAAGACGAGTGGCGCGTGTGCAGATCAGCAAAGCGCTTCCAGCGTGTTTGTTATCTGCTGGGTGCGATTGAAGCGTGGAGTCGGCTTGCTGTTCTCGTGATAGCAGTCCGAGTCGACCCCGCATGGCTCTGCGCGCGCAGGCTCTTTGGGAATGGGTAATATATTTAATGCATTGGTCACAACTTGTGCGGAAGCGTGTTGAAACTGAGGATGAAGACGCGTGTGGATGAGCGAGCATGTCGTGTGTGCTTCTCAGTTTATTTTCTGTTCATATGACCAGCTCACTTGGCTACTAACCCATGAGTTTCTCTTATTAGATCCCCACCTGCGAGGAAGCAGAAGAAGCCACGACGTTCCTCCGCAGCGACTCAAAGTGCCAGCTCAAGACGTCGTGAGTCTGCCACACCAGCTCACCTGTGGCCGCCGTGAAGCCCACCCAGGCGCGTCCGTGGCTCAGCCCGAGACTGCTCTCGATCCGCAGCGGGACACTCAGCACCGGCGAGTCCATGTCGTCCAGGTACACGGCGAGCACTCCGACGCCCGAGACCCACGCCCCCGACGAGAAAAAGTGCCCAGCGAACGCGCTCGCGACGAAATGGTCGGCGAAGAGCCTATTACCAATTGACAAGACACATACAGTGTGAGCAAGACAATCTCCGGACCAACCGCCAGAGATACCAACTGACTCACATGCTCTCGTCCAGATTGGGCGTGTACGTGATCTTGACACGGTGGTCGCCGTCCGTGAGGTCGAGGATGCTGCTCGTCGAGCCCAGCGAGTGCGTGTGGTTGGCCTGCACGACTGGTGCGTTGTCGCCCCCACCCACGTGGACGCTGATGTGGTTCTCGTACACGTCGAGCTGGTCGTAGTTGAACCACGTGTCGAACTCGACCGCGAGCGCATTCCTCAGACCTCCGTAGCCGAGCTCCATGCCGCCACTGCCAATGCCGATCGCCTGGTCGTTCTGCACCACGAACGCAAAGCCGTCGCCGCCACGCGAGCGACAGTTCGTGTACGTGTCGTCCATGTTCGTGCAGAAAGTCGATGGGTTTGCGATTCGGAACGTGAAGGAGGTCTCAAAGCCCTCGCGGACGTTCATCTGGCGCGGATACCACGCCGAGCCCGTGAGGAACGAGTCGGACGCTGTGAGTCGCAGTGCGGGTCCACAGGCTGCGGAAATTGGTGCAATGGACGAAACCCCAGCTGGTAGCGGAAGTGGCGAGAAAGTGCTGCTGTTGCGGATCGTCTTTGCTGGGAATGGGATCGCAAATGCGGCGTTTGTGGACACCGAGCGCTCAGTTTTTGCGTTTTGGTACGTGGAAACGCGTGTTTCGGTCTCGGAGCAGGTGAAAGTGTACGCTGCTGCGGTCTCGGTGCCTAGGTTTTTAGAGGCGTATCCGTCGCAGCAAGTGGCTGACGCGTTGCAGTTCTGGATCTGCTCATGGATTGCGAACAAGACACACAGTGTTAAAACTATCCAGTGAGCCAGCACCAGCACTCATCGCCAAGCAAGACAGTCACGGATATGAAGACTCGTACATTCGCGTGGCCGTTGACGTACAACCCAAAGTGGCCCTGGTCGCCGATCTCGCCCGTGGGTCCCAAAGTCGGTGTTGTGATTGGCGCTGACAGTGTGGCGCTCACATTCGTCAGCAGCCGTGCTTCAAACTGAGGAAAAACGAAATCTGTCGAGCCCAAGGAGAGAGCAAATGTGAGATATATATCCTGAGTCAGGACTCCAGTACCAGCAACAGAGCCAACCATATAGCAAAACTACCATACCTTGTGCGAGCGTCGATACACAGACCGACGAGGGCGAGTCCAGTCCAATGACAGCGTCCGGCATCATCGCACTCCGATGACCATACAAATCGATCTCCTGCCAGACCTCCCGCTCGCGGTAGTCCTCCGTCAAAGCCGCAACTCTCACCTGGTAGCTGGTGGCGCTCATCAGCTCGATGATCGTGGTCGACGTCACGTTGCCAACGACCACCGAGTTGTCCATGTCCGAGTACACTGTCTCAGTGCACTTTTTCCACCTGACAAGATACCCAGTGACCGTCATGCTCTCCCAGATATCGCTCGGTGCGACCCAGTTGACGTCCAGTGCGTGTGCCGCAACGTTCGAGATCACTGGCACGGGACGCGCACTCACAGGCGCAGTGTACGAGAGCAGCGGCGCGTCATCGAAGAGCTCATGCAGCTGGCCGTTGCGAACACGCACGGTCGACGGGTACGTTGGCTCAGCAAGCCACTGAGCTGAGGCAGGTGGGAGCGTGCACTCGAGCTCAGTCTCAGGCACAACGTGGACGACGTCGAGACACTCGACGCCGTCGACCGTGACGATCGCGTCCGACGTACCAAAGTGCTTGCCGCTGATCGAGAGGCGGTGCGTCAGGGCGCCGCCGCCGTCGCGCCTGCAGTTGTACGTGGACGCGAGCGGCAGCGCCATGGAGAAGCACTCAAAGGCCGTGTTGGCGTGGAAGCCGTTCGTTTTCCGCGGGTGCTCGGTGCAGTTCATGCGCGCAGTGGCTTCGCCGTTTTCCTCGTCAAAGTACCGATCGATGCAGCCGCGGACCTTGGTGATCACTGGAGCTGCCGTCATTGCCAGTCATTCAGAGGTGAGTGATGGTCAGCATATCGATCACCAAGAGCTACGCTGTCGAACTGAAGAGCTACACTATGTACCTTTGGCGAATGCGATCCAGTCGATCTGGAAGCTCTGACCAAACTGCGCGTTGCTGTTGATGGTGCTGCTGCTGTCGAAGCCTGACTTGGGCAATGCCACGCACGGATGGAGCCGCACGCGGTGGATCGTGTCTGTGACGTGCTCTGAGATTGGAATGTAGTACAGATCACTGTCCAACATGTTCGCACGCACTTGAAACGGGATTTCTACTGGATCGTAGAAGGTTGTCCGCTCGTAGCGCGTACCTGGATCCACCTGGGGCTCGGCTGGGTTGCGCTCGAGCGAGATCATGCCCAGGTCGCACTGCCCCAGGTACTTCATGCGGAACACCAGGTAGTCGCGCTCCGAAGCCTGGATCTCGACCCGGAGCTCGGGTGAGTCGACGAAGGCCGCGCCTATCGACTTGCTGGTGGGCAGCACGACGCCGCGCAGGTGGCCGTTGCTCGCGTCCACCTCGACGCCCATCTCCAGCGCAGTCGACTGTGCCCAGCCGTTCGTGCCGCCTTCAAAGTTCCAGCGCACTGTGGAGCACACACACATAGAGACTGCTAAGTCAGATCAGAGCTTCGTGTCAGCTGTAGCAAACGACTTGTACAGTGTGCTTACGAGCGATCGAGTTCATCACGGACGGCGCCTGGGCTGCAGCGGCTCCTCTTAGCACTCCCAGCAGCATGGAGGCAGCGATCAGAGCCCTGTTACAGCGGCAGCGCTGCCGTCCCATGACCATTGGCACGAGAACGTGTGATACAAGAGCAGCGATATGAGATGCCTGTCCAAGACACGGTCAGGCAGTCAACCTCTAACCTCTCAGCCGGATTTCCACATCAAGAGCGAAGAGTCGCTTTGATTGGCGTGGAAAAGATCCAAGGATTGAGTCGGTTGACCGTCACTCAGTGATACTGAAGATGATGGTCAGTCTGCACTGTTGAGTGCTGTGCATTTGCTGGTCGAGGCACTACGAATGGGTTCAATAGTGCGACGAACAAAGAGCTCCCGCCACTGAACTCAATGAACTGAGAAGTGAGAGCTCGCTGGGCTTGATGGTCTCTCTCTTGCATGCCATTCTGAAATGGTTGGTCACCAGGGCATGAGCTCAGATTCAGAACCACAGAGCCGGAATCACCAATCATCGATATAGCGTGAAATACAATCTCTTTGTAAAATGTAATGTAGTATGTTTCATCATAGAGCGTGTTTACCATATCAACAACTGAAATCTACAAAACCTTGGCAATCGCGTCGACGATCCGCTGCGGGCTCTCAAGGTGCGGGTAGTGGCCGCCCTCGGGGTCTTCGAAGCACGCGAGGCGTGGGATGGTACCCTTGATCCACGCGAGCTCGGCGTCAAAGTCCAGGTAGTCTGGGTCCTTGCGGCCGTAGAACGCCAGCACGGCCGGCCCGTTCGCATCCGAGCCTAGTACGGACACTGCCGCCGCGACGGCGTCCTTGGAGGCACGGCAGAACCGGCCGACGTTGACGACGTTGCTCTTCTTGGCGCGCAGGTGCGTGTGTAACACGTCGCACTCGTGCTCAAAGTCGGCCGGCTGCTTGACTGGGTACAGCGTCTTGTAGTAGCTCATCCAGATGGCCGAGCCGTAGAGCTTGGGGAAGAGCACGTGCGAGAGCGGCTGGAACCACCAGTCGATGGACGTGTTGCGCAGGATGGGGCCCAGCAGCACGATCGCCTTGATCGTGGCTGTCGTGTTCTGACTGGCGGCCAGCACCATGGACCCGGCGCTGAGCGAGTTGCCGAGCAGCACGAACGCGCTCGACGGGTGCTTGCGGTGCATCTCGTTGAGCAGCTGCGTGACGTCGGACGCGACCGACTCGGGGCTGTACGCCGCGTAGCTCTTGCCGGCCGGGGCCTCAAAGTCCGTCGAGTCCCCAAAGCCGCGCAGGTCGCCCAGCAGCACGCGCGCGCCCAGTTGCGCGTGCAGCAGCGGCGCGAGCAGCCGGAACTGGCGTCGCGTGTCGCCGATGCCCGGCAGGCAGATCGCGATGAGTGGCGAGTTGTTGGCTTCTTCGTTCGGGCGCGAGTCCTCAAAGAAGAGCGACGACGCTGGTTGGCTGGCGGGCGACATGCGGAAGGACGTGCCAGTGGGGAAGACCGACGGGATGGAGGGCGTGGTAGCGACTTGTGGAGCCATGCTGGTGTTGCAGTGGTTGGTGGGGTGGGTTGGCTGTAGGTTGAGTGGCACTGGGTGAATTTGGGAATGAGCTCTCACTTCATGCCTTCAACTAGCCTTAACGCCTTGAGCTACACTGATGGCGCTTGGCTC
>JAASFY010001287.1:0-10483 GCA_023334035.1 Globisporangium okanoganense
CCCTGAAGCTGCAACGATGTGGATAAAAACCGCCGCTAAAAGGGCTTTAACGTGGTGTTTTCTGATATATCCGATTCGTTTTTGTTACGTTACTGGATAAAATCTCCAAACTGATCCAAAATCGTGCATTAAACTGGTCGTATACCTTATCGAAAAAGTGTTTTTTGGCGATGATTGGGCTTTATATCTACAGTCTTTGAGCCGAGCTTTGTTTTCAGAAAATTATTTTTTGGCTGCACGTTTGCAAAAGTATGGGTGCGCCTATAGTTTTTAGCAGCACTGCATCATCCCTATTTTTTACCCGGAAGTCCGTCCGAGGTTCATTGGCCGGTACAATAGCTCGGGTGTTCTCGGAGTTGACGTCACTCTCGGGTAGTGTACGGTGACACCCCGGTTGAGAAAGAATTATCACCCAGAAGGTCTTGGATCCAGACCGAAGAACAAAAGGATTATCGAGCGATTGATTGTATATTGGCGCATTTGTCGTATTTCCTAATTAGTCCATCTCAGGAGTTGTGCTTCGCGTGATTTCGTGTGCGACTTTTCAAGTTGCCAGTATAGAAGTATGTCAAATATTAGTCGGTCTTCTATAAAAATAGATTGCGGCGCCCACCTTCACACCAGTATCACACGAGCCGTGCTGGGGTGCCAGTCCAGCACAGACGCTCCTCAGATGAGCAGCTCCACAAATCAAAACAATTGCCGTGGACAGCCACAAATACACAGGTATTTTTGGCTCCGCGCGCGTTCAGACGGAGCTTAAACGGCGCCTGCGTCTCCATATAGTCGACTGCAGAGACTGTACGGCGTCCGCAAAGTCCGCAACCTCACGACTCCACCAACGCCAGCAGTATCGACAGGCTCCTTCTCCGTGTAAAGTCACCAGCATGAGGGCGGACGTTCGTGCCAACGGGGCTGTACGGATGCCGAGTGAGCCAGTCACGATGTCCAGGCAAGCCCCACAAGACGACGACGATGAGCTCTACGAGTCAATCTCGGCCAAGAGCAGCCACACAAACCACCGCGTCTACGTACCAAAGAGCGACCTGGACGTGCACATCAAGTTCTCGTGGTTCAGGTGCCTCTTCTCTGTCTTCGGGTACCTGCTCGTGCTCTCCGACATTCCGCGCACGGGCTACGGCATCCGCGTCCTGAGCGACTCGTTCACACAGGTCGCGCCGGGCACCGTCCTCGAGTTCGGACCGTACGTATACGCGATCGCGCGTATCCAGAAGACTCGTGATGGCACCAAGGTGGCGACGTACAATGCCAGCTGCGATGCCAAAGAGATCACTGACACTGCGATCTGGCCTTACAAGTACGACTCGCTGTCGATCGCGCTTCGAGGGATCGCTAGGCAGCTCGGCGTACTCGATTACCCGCGCTGTCTGCAGTACAAGGGCGAGTGCGCGTCCCAGGTTGTGAGTCTCGAGGTGACGTTCACGATGCTTGACGCATTGGTCACTTCGCTACACAAGAATCGATATCAATACCAGAATGATCGACTGTCGGACCGGCCATACGTGTTCCAAACGAAGAGCTACTGGGTCGACCGACTGCACCACTACCTCTTCAGCAAATTCCAGTGGCATCGCATCGACACACGGCTGCATACTGCCCACTACTACCAAGGACGAGGCGCTCAAGGTGGTAGTACGCTGAGGCTGTGCAACCCAGAGGTTGTTAAAGTACACCGACCTACTTTCTGCAACGAGGAGATCGCGTGGGCATTTGAAGCCGCCAGCTCAGCTAACAGTTCACAAGTCAGTAGGATCAAGGCGTCCGAGCATATCGCTCACCGCCTCTCGAATCTCGAGCGCCAGTATCCGCACCTCCAGTTCGACCTGACCGTCCTCACGACTCAGTGGAGAGATACAAATGCCCGGCTCCTGCGACGGTTCCCAGTGGTTTACTACCAGACGGTGCAGACAGAGATCCTCACCATCATCCGTGGACGGCTCTGTACAAATTACAACAACCGCAGCAGCAATGCGACAGAAGATGGCTGCGTGACAAGCCTCATTGATGACTTTCGGTACGAGCGCAGCATCCTGGCAACCAATGCAGAGGACTGGTACAACGTCACGCGCGTGCTGCGCGCCACCTCGCAGACGTACGTGTGGCTGCGCATCGCCAGTCTCTTCATTGGCTGCTACGTGGCACGTCGAGGCGAGCGCAAGTTTGTCGCGGCGTCAGTTGTCCAGCGGATATACTGGGTCCTGCTGACCGTGTTCAAGATCCCGAGCCACGTGATCATCTACGGCAGCTGGGTGCCCATTATCCTTTACGTCGTGGCGCACTTGATCGACTGTGGCCTCGTGCATTTGTTGTGTGAACTCGTCTGGGCCTCCATGAACGGGTCGGTGCACTTTAAGTTCCTCAAGTACGTCCAAGTGGCTTCGGTGCAGATGCGCAACGTGTGGCTCCTGGCGCTCGTGGTGAAAAGTCTCATCGCCTGTGAAGTTTACTGGCTGTCGCCTCGCTGCTCGCCGTGGCTGCCGCGTCACGGCCTCGTGGGCATCCGGGGTGGACTCATCAGCCTGCTGTCGTCCCTCACGATCTTCAGCTACCTGCGTTTCGTCACCTTCCGCAGTCTCAAGATCATCGAGGTCCATGAGCTCTCCGCCGAGTCCTTCAATCTCGAGAGGATAATTGGCGGCCAGTTCGACCGCATGAGCGAGTTTGGCTTCTTTTTCGACCTGCGCACGATCTCCTTTGCCACGGCGGTTGTTACCGTGGCAGCAATGGGGCTCAAGCTCAACTTGCTGTGGTTTCGCTGGTGGTCCAGGCGTCGACAGCCGACGCATTGCGGTGGTAAAGCGCACGAGTTCTACACCCGCGTGCTCTTCACTCGGACGCACTACGTCCCGTACAGTATCGGTACACTGGCGCCGTTGACGGCGCTGAGCATCTTTTGGCGAATCACAGTGTTGCGGTCTCAATCACAACAAGCCCAGAGGAAGCCGACGACAGTTCTCCGTAGCAACAAGGTGGCGGCTGGTGATGCTGCTGTCCAAGAAGAAGCCGAGGCCACGGACAGCGCCACAAGTCTACCCCGCGAGGCCGCAGAGCACACGACGAACAAGAGCCAGGTAGCTGCTATGAGAAAAGCAAGCAGCTTCCTCGTGCTGCACGAGGTCACGGACGTGAAATCCATCTTCAGAGTCGAGAAGCGGTCGAGAGAGACGTGGTCGGTGGTCCAGCTGATCAACATTGCGCTGCTGACAGAGCCTTTGGCGCTGCTCAACCTGTTCGTCGTGGGTCAAGACCTCTATCTCTACCAGGTGAATGCTCACAAGCACAAAGTCGGCGAGACGACGGTCAGTCTCAAACAGAACCTCATCTTGTTGCCCTGTGACCCAGAGACGCTCGCACGGAACACGATCGACTCGGAAAGTCTTGACGCCACCGCTGTGTACGAATTGGTGGACATCGTCAGCTCAAAGTCGGTGCCGTGGCGGCTGCTGGTGTTCTGTGGCTAGAGCCACCTAAAGCATTCATTATTACCGTTTTAAACGAAGTCCAGTGTGGCAGGCGAATAGGATAACCCATCAGGAACACAGCGATGAGGTTGGCTTGCTATGTTTCTCTACAAGCACATCACCGACAAGTGGTGACTATTGCGCGGTCGTGTAAATAGTGAATTTCCGAGGCTCGTTTCGTAGTTGCCTGGTTGTGGCTGTAAGCGTCTCTCGTCTTTCAACACGTAAACTCAATTGAGCTCTTGGATCATCGGACGAGGCTTGTCGCTCGCGCGCGAGAGCTTCAAATCAAACGCCGCGGCCGCCTTCTCGCCGCTCTGCGGGGGCTGCGCGCCGCCGGTTGCTGCCATTATGGAGGTCTTGAGGTCGATGCCCTGGGCGGGCTCGTCATCGTCACTCGAGTCGTCGCCCGAGTCGAACTTCTCGTTCTCCATCATCCCCAGCGCAAAGTTCTATTGGTACACACACACAATAATGAGCTCTTCACATTTTAAGAAGCCATAATGAGAGCTGTGTAGCGTACCATCTCAATGACCGGCGGCTTTTCGGCCCCGCCTTCAGTCTCTGCATGTGTGGCTTGTGCCTCGTCATCGTCAACTTCGATGCTGTGCTTGGCGCCGTCACCCGCAGCCACTGCTTCTTCGAGCTTCTTGTTTTCCTGCTCCATCACTGGGAGGAACGACTGCAACTTGGAAAACACTATGCCCAGCCAGCACATAACGACATCAATCAGTATCAATACACACACATGACATCAGCAGCAGCACAGTGTAGCTGATAGACATCACGTACAGGCGCTCTTTGGCAGTTTGGGGAACGCTGGTGGCACCATGGAAGCATCTTGGGATTGCATCTCTTCAGGTTCTGCCAAACGACGCGAGCATACAGATGAACAATCGTCAGCACACGTGACATCAAGCTCATACACAGAGCTATGCTCATAGCTATACACATAGCGCTGCTCGTGTAAATATAGCTCAGGCCTGTGTGGACGCACACAGAGCCATCCATGCGGCAGCACAAGCAGCAGCATGCGACGCCTTGGGCTCGTACCTCTTCGGGTGGACGCGCTCGATAGCTTTTGGAATCAGCCAGTCACTCAAGGTCTCTGTATTTGCATACTCATGAATATGCATTAGCACAGAAAACGTGACAGATTGGACAGTCCCATACAAATTTACTGTTAAAAATACGAAATTCTCCAAGTTGCCGTTTGACAAGCCTGTCATTTCACAAAGCAAGCATGTTGGAGTTCTACAGCGCGGACTGCGCGCAGCAGGCGCTCTTTGAAGGCCACACCGTCGTGCTGGTACGTGTGTCGACAGGCGCTGTCCAGCACCACTTGAAAGCCCTATTCACGCGCTTATATGCATGGGTACTGATTTAGTGTTTCTGTCTCCTGTGTGCGGTTGTAGCCGGCGGTGTCGTACGCAAACTTGGGGCAACTCACGTTGGATCTTTTGATCAACACGCTGCTGGTGAAGGGCGAGTTGCTGGTGAGTTGTGCGCTTGGGGGAGCATTATGCTGGTTATGTGTGTGTAGTGCTCACGTATTGTGTGCGATGGGTCTATTGCGTCGTTTGACAGCAGGCGGAAGTGAAGAAAGTGGGCCATTTCGTGTCGGAGAACGTGCCTCCGATCGCCGGCGGCGCAGCATTTAGTACGCAGAGCCGCGATGCTCTCTGTCTGAACTTGGAAGGTACGTATATGCAGACTAGAGATCACACTTTTGGCTGAGGTGAGTGAATTGATTGCTCATAGATCTCTATGTATTTCTTGTTGAATCGATGACTGTAGTCTACCAGATCGTGTCTCGCAAGATCACCATCATTCAGCAACGCGCGTCGCCATTCGCAGTACGATTTAGATATAACTTGGCGTAGGGTGTATTGTGCTGGGTGGGATGTCGTGTACTCATCCGTTCTATCTGTGTGGTTATGCATTTATGCAGGGACGCGCACATGCATTTGCGCAAGAGCTCGTCGACTGGGCGGTGCGCAGCAAGGTGTCATCAGTGTGCGTCGTGTCTGGCACAGACGACATGCTCCGCCACGATCCCAACATGCTCAGGTAAGAAGACGACCCTCACAGCTGGTCCGAGGCATGTCCAAGCGAAATTTAACAGTAGGTTTCGTGTGTGTTGTTATGCAGCCGCCCGATTCGCGCCATCTACTCTGGCGAGTCGAAGGAACTCGTGAATCCAGCGTTTATCGAGCATTTCGCGACCCTGTCGACGTCCGAGTTACCTGTCGACACACCAGTCAACGTCTGGGAATCAGTGCGCGGGTCCGGCATTTCGCCAGTGCTGTTCAAGAAATGCGAGGAGAACAAGCTCCCGTTCGTAGCGTTGCTCATGGCGTGCGCTGAAGGCGACAACGTTCCTGATGCCGTGGCGATGGCGTCGCATGTGATCACGTACTTGCAACTCGTGGTAGCTCCCGAGGCTTCACAGCAAGACGCGCTCCCCCTCCCGCGGCTGCCGTTTGTGTTCCCGCCATCGTGGAGCCAGCTCTTTGGTCGTGGCCCTGATGTCTCTCTCTATCTGTAGATACACTGGACATTTACGAAGATGCACAGGGTGGTGCTGTGATAAGCGAGCAATCTCATCTGATCTGACGCATATCCAATCTGAACTTACAGACTCATAATCCGTTACTGTCCGTTTTTAGATATTCACGAGCTTGAGTCAAGCCAAGAGCAACCAACAATCTCATTTGTCGACGCGTAACACCAGACGTTGGTTCAGCCTGGCTCAAGCTCCCGTGTACTCCAGATATCACATTAGCAAGCACTGTCAGCAGTATCAAAGCACTACCAGCAATATGTTCAAAGGCAGGCGTCCGGTGAGAGTCAAGGTTGAGCGTTTGCCCAGCAAGTGCTTCCGCTTGTGTGGAGCACGCGCTCGTGTCGATGTCGTGGCTCAACAGGTGCTCGACCACGACGAAGGCATCTTCAAAGCGGTGAAGCGCAACGACATTGACGCGGTGATTCGACTGATCGAGGAGAACGAGTTCTGCCTGCTGCTGCGCGACTCGGTCGGCGCTGCGCCAGTGCACATTGCGTTCCTCTTCGGCCACTACGAGCTGGGAAAGCAGATCGTCCTGAAGACCAAGCGGCTTGCAACGCTAACGTACTCGCACCTGGACCCAGATGCAGCCGAGCCGTCTCCGTACGACGGCGAGAATGTGCTCCATATCGCAATCGTGCACCGGAAGGCGAGTCTCGCCCAGTGGCTTGTACAACAAGTCCCCTCGCTCATCAACGCTGAGACGACCGGCAAGTTTTTCAAACCAGGTAAAGCGTGCTACTTTGGTGGCTCGCCGTTGCTTTTCGCGCTCTCGTCCAACCAGATCAGCGTCGCGCTTGACATATTGGCGGCTGCAGAGCGGTTGAAGGCAAGAGGTGGCTATCAAGCGCCAATACCATCACCACCAACAACAGCGACATATACGACTGAAGAAAAAGAAAATGCGTCTGAAGAATGGCCCGAGACGTCGATCTTCACGTGCGACTGGTTCGGCAACAACGTGCTGCACATGGCTGTCATTCACGACCTCCCAAACGTGTACAACTTTGCGCTAGCGTACGTGATGCAGCTCCTCTCCTCCCAAGAGCCTCATAATAGTGTGGATGCCAGTCTCAGTATCGAAAAGCTCTTCAATGCGTCCGAAGGCTTCACCCAAGTTGACAAGCCCGATGCAGAGCTGAACGCGTCCGATGATCAGGATATCAGCATATCTGATAGAAAGTTCCAGCTTACCCGGTTGAAGGAGCGCTTTGGCTCATATCTAGCAGTGGAAGCCAGCGACGGGGACAACCTGGTCGACTTTATGAAGCGCGTCGACGACAAGTCGCACGACACGATGCTCAGCTTCCTAATGCAGCGCAACAGCGACGAGCTGACGCCGCTCTCATTGGCGGCAGCGCTCGGCAACCAGCGCATGTTCCAGCACATTCTGAAGCAGTCAACCTCGGTGGCGTGGTGCTACGGGCCGATCACAGCGATGAACGTGCCGCTGCTGGACCTCGAGCAGCCGATCCAACGGCCTGATCCAGATTTCGGCAAGTTCCAGGTTCTCTACAACGTCTTGGATGCGTTACCGTACCCGCTTGCGCCGAAAGGCAAGCGTGGCTACAAGACTGCGATCCAGTGCCTCTGTTCCGTCGAGCCACTCTCAAATACGCTGTCGTCGCAGCACAGTGCAATGCAGGCAGTGATTTCCAGTCGCCTCGAGATGCTCAAGGGCCTTGAGGTCAAGTTGCTGCTGCAGAAGAAATGGAAGTACGTGGGCAAGAGCCGATTCATGGCACGGCTGGCGGCCTACGCGGTGTTCCTCGTGCTGCTGAACGCGAGCACGCTCTTCAAGCAGAGTACATATACAACAGCTTCGATCGGGGGCTCGGTGGCTCTGGGCATCACCGAGGCGACGTGCTTCGTCATTGCGGTCGTCAAGTTCATGAACGAAAGCAACCAGCTCATCTTCAACTTCAAGGCGTACACGACCGAAGCTGGCGCGGGGCGGCTCGACAACGTGTGCACGTTGATGGCGAGCTCCTTTCTGTTCCTCGCTGTTGCGATGCGCGTCCTGAGTCGCGACGACATTGAGGACGCGTTCGTGGCCGTCGCGCTCATCTTCTCGTGGTTCTACCTCTTCTTCTTCCTACTCGGGTTCCGCTCGACTGGTCCGTTCGTGATCATGATCCTCAACATGATCGCGACCGACATTGTGCGCTTCATCTTCGTGTACTTTGCCGTCATGGCCGGCTTCTCGCAGGCGCTCTACCTCGTGCAGGACGGCCGCGCGGGCGCGAACCAGCTGCTGTACAAGGTCCGCGTGCTCGTCATCGCGGGCTTCACGGGCGAAGTGAACTACGATGACAACTACACGTCGGGCCGTATGAACTCGCTCACCCAGGTGCTCATGCTCGCGTACATCATCCTCGTGATGATCCTGCTGGTCAACCTGCTGATCGCCATGTAAGTCTTTCTAGCTTAAGTATGGTGGCTTAGTGTGTGTACTGATAGGGTTGGCTGAATTGCTGAGTGCAGGATGGGGAACACGTACAGCGAGATCCTCCAGGAGTCCGAGCAGCGGTGGGTGGCCGAGCGCGCCAACATCATGGCGACCATCGAGAACCAGTGCACGACCACGCAGAACCACGAGGCGCGCAAGCAGTACGCGATCCCGCTGCAGAGTCGCCACGGCGAGGAAGACCTGTATCTGCAGATCGAGGTCAACGACATGGACAACTGGAAGAAACAGAATAGTCCCGAGCTAGAAGGATACGAAGAGTGAATGAGTGTGGCTTGATTATTACGCGGCCGACAGCGACAAAGGCTGATGGCTCTCAGCTCTGTCTGTGCGGCTCTGATTCGTCCAAGCTCTGGCTTCACAGTGATCGGACAGCTTGATCATGTGATTAGTCTGGTGAGTGTCTCTATTATTGGTCTCTTTCGGTACGGTGGTCATCCCCGTCATCGCTACTGAAGTGTCAGTCGCAATGTGCAGCCTGGAGCTGAGAAGCTGGTCGAGTACCGTTTGCTGTGATGCGAGGCGGTCCTGAAGCAGGCGATTCCGCTCTTCAAGGCTCTCGATGACACTGGGCGCCGCTGGATTGCTGGACGTCGCCGTTGCTGTGACGGCCTCACGCTGGAAGGAACTCAAGTCTGGGGCCCCAGCTGCCAGGCTCGCGTATTGGCCACTGTCGCTCTCTTCATCCTCTTCAGGGATCGTCGGCGGCAAAGATCGCGCTCTCGATTGCGAGAGAAGGTCGTGGCGACTTGGTCTGCGCAACCGCTGAAGAACTGCAGCTCGGAAATTGGTTGCGGCGCTGCTCTTTGGTGGAGACTGCGCGTAGCGTCTGCTGCGTGTGGAGCTCTGAAGCCGCTGAAACAATTGCTGTTGCGCACAATCCTAGCTATGTGAGTCAAGGAAGCCAGCATAAACAGCAGCAGCATCATGGTGACGCACCTGGATGGCGAACGGGTGTGCAGAACGGTCCTCCTTTGGCTCAGTATGGTACCAGCGAGCGCAGTCCACACCCAGCTCCTGGTGCCGGCCAACGTGACTGCACGAGCTGCACCCATCACCAGCCGCCGCGGCGACTTGCTGGATCATACCGCGAGCCCCAACAGCTTCATCGTCATCGCTGAGGAAATCCGTCTGGCTGGCACTGGAGACACAGTCCGCCTTTGCAGCTCTTGCCTCGTTGAGCTCTCTCTCAAGCTGCGCGCGAACGCTCTCGTGGTGCTGGATGATGCGCAGCAGCGACTGCATCTGCTCATCGTACTCGTGCATCCACTCTCTCTCTTTCTGCTGCAGACGCGTGGTCCATTGACGTTCGAGTTGAGCTGCTGCAGCAGGTTGCTTCGTCGCCTTCTCCAGTTGTTTAATGCGCCGCTGCTGCTGCTTGACCACGCTCTGGAGCTGGCTGCAGCTACGTTCGCTGGCGTGGAGACACTGCAACAGCCACTGGCTCTCGTCGCGGAGCGCCTGGAGCTCGTAGCTGTCCGCGAAGAGCTCCATGGTGACGCTGATGCGCGATATCAGGACCCCGAACGGTCGCACCCAAGGCTCTTCAAGCGATCGTCTGGTCCAGCAACATCCTAATATACCACAGGGGATACTAGCAGCACTTCGACCTGGCAGTGGCGATGAGGACGAACTTTATCAAGGTGAGGAAGTACTGGTGTTTTCATAATTTTTTCGTTAAGTAGACTCACGTTCAAGTACATACACAGATGCTTTCAAAACTGTTAGAGGCGAAACAATCCTTCGCCAAGTGGCCACCAGAGTGTTTAGAGCTTGGTGTAGATGGCGCCAATGGCGTCGAGGGCGTCACTGGCGCGGCCGTGGAAGCCGCTGATCTGGAAACCCGCTGGCGCATACACAATGGTGCTCTCGCCGGTCTTCTTGCCGGCCGAGACGGTGCGGCCGGTGTTCGTGACCGCGCTCAGGTAGAAGATGCGGGTGGTGCTGCTGTACTTGCCCCAGTGGGCC
>JAASFY010001288.1:0-10478 GCA_023334035.1 Globisporangium okanoganense
GCGATGCGCAGTGCGGTCGCGTTTGGCAGCATCGGCGCCGTCATGGTCGTCTTCCACTCGGCAGAGACCAAGGTCGCTGCTTCATCGTCGTCTCACAGTCATCATCGGCATCGGCACAGCGACGTGCTGGAAGAGATCGCGACCGCTGGGGAACTCGAGTGTAGGAATACCCTATGGGCTGTGAATCGTGCGTCCAGCTGCTCATCCATAGCGATTTTTTTCCGGTGGAAGAAGGTGAAAGCGACCGACACTGAATATTTGGCTCCGTTTCTCTCGTTCCATGCACGTTGAAGTCACGAGAATATAAAAACTAGCGATCGGAGTACATGTACATCAAGTACTGTACACTGAACCGAACTCACGTGTCGTTTCGCGGTGATCGTCACTTCGTCGTCGTTCAGCGGGACACGACTGGCTGCAAGGCGTATCCGGATACTCGTGGTCCAGCCTCAACGGCGGCACGTGCTACTTCAAAAACAGCAAGGACGCCACGGTTGCGAACGCGAATGCTCAGTCCGCTGTCATCTAGAAGGTTGGAAAACCCTACCTTCAGTTCGCTATCGCACCAACAAGGCTTCCCTGTTCATTCGATAGACAGCCAGGGATGGCGTTCACTTTTCGTATCTGAAGGCAGTCGAGAGGCTAAAGACCCAGTGTTGCAATAATCTCTAGCAGCTTCAAAGTCTTGCATTGTGAGAGTCAATGCCAAACAAAACTGAAATGTTGACGTTTCTCGAATCTGGTGGAGCAGCTCAGGTGATTGGTTGGTTTCCCAGTCATTCTGCCTGGATCCGTGGCGTGGTCGACGGAATGGTGAGCGGGTGGCTCAAAGGCGTTGCAGGCTTTCTAAGCGTGCATCTCCCATACGTAAATCAGTACACCACCTACTCCGGATTAGAATTCTGTGATGTTGGTACATCAGTCGACACTCGACAGCCCTCTACGAAGTGTACTGAGTAAGCAGCCCTAATGGACCGGAAGCAACGACGCATTTGTATATGTCCATGTATCCATTGACCCGGGGATGGTATGGATTTGTGTGGGTGTGCTCATTGGTCGCGGAAGAAGATCCAGGAGCCGAGCAGCATCACCTGCGTGATTAAAATAATCGGGAGAGTGAGACCACCGGCCGAGAATGCGCTTGCGCTGCCCGAGGTCTTCGCAGAGACGTCGGGTGGTGGCGATGGCGTCGGACTTGGCGCTGTGGTGGTTGAAGCCACCGTCGTGTTCGTCACCCCCGTGGTGGTTACAATCGTCGTCGGCACCACCGTGATGCTCACTGGCGTAGTCGTCGGTACCGCAGTCGTGCTGGCCGTTGCCGTCGTCGGCTCAATGGTGGTGCTTGTCGTTGTAGCTGTTGGGGTTTCAGGCGCCGGCTCACGCGTGGTAGTCGGGGTATTGGTGGCAGTAGCTGTCGTTGGTACACTCGTGGTGCTCGTGGTCGTTATCGTCGGTGAGTCAGTCGTGCTGGCCGGTTCTATCGTCTCGCTTGTTGTCGTGGTTGCTGGGGCCTCGGTCGTTGGCTCGATCGTGGTGCTCGCTGTAGTGGTGGTTGGGACCTCGGTCGTCGGTGCCATCGTTGATTGAATCGTGGCTGTTGGCTCAGCTGCCGTTGGCTCGGTCGTGCTGATCGTCGATGGCGCACGCGTGACCGTAAAGTCCTCGCCTTCGCCCACGCAGTGGTGACAGCTCAGCACGCCTTTCAGGTCGAGCTTCCTCTTGATCACAAGCAGCGTGTCGTAGTTGGCTTTGCCCCAAAAGACCTGCTTCCAGTCGCTCTCGGTGTAATCGCTCTCGCCAAAGTACGCGCCTCGCTGCGAGCCCGCAACTTCGCGCAGTGCGACGCCCATGGCGGACACGGCCTGGTTCTTCACAGCCACGTCTTCCTGGGTCGAAGCGAAGATGTTGGTCGGCACAATGGTCACGACCGCCTGCGCCAGGTCGCTCACCATGAGATGCACGCACGAGTCGCGCCACGAGGGCGTCACCGACGTCTGTTTGCTGTCCGGGTTGGCAGTCGAGACCGCGCCGCCGGCGACGAGCTTGAGCTTGCCAATGAAGAGCGGGTTCGCCACGGTGTAGTCCGTGAGCACCTTGACGAGCTTCTCCGGCTGAGCACAGAGCGACGTCGGAATGAGACGCGAGACGCTGTTGGCGAGCGTGCCGACAGGGTCAACCGCCAGTTCCTCGCGCCAGGCGAGGAACGACGCCTTCTCAGCCATGATGGAGGTCGTTTGGGTGGCATTCTGCGCCACTAGGGTGTCGATCTTGATCTTCAAAGGCGCTAGCAGTTTCTGTGCCTGTGCCAGTGTACCATTAATCACCAGACGACCAGCGAGGTTCCCGCCCAGGCTGCTCCCGTAGAGAACTGGGTACCCACCGACCACCACGTCGCTCGCCTTGGTCGACACGTCAGCGACCCACGTGAAGAACGCCGTGAGCAAATCTATGCGGCCCTGGTTGGTCCTTGGCCTGAAATCAAACTCGTAGCCCGTCACGGTCTGCTTTGGGTAAAGTTTGTAAACCGCTGAGGTCACGACACCGAAAGTACCGCCGCCGCCGCCACGCAGTGCCCAGAACAGGTCTGGGTTCGCACAGGGTGAGGCTTGAACGACAGTACGGTCAGCTAGCACGACCGTGAACTTGAGCACGTTGTCGACACCCAGGCCGAACGCCGGACTCGAGAACGAGTGGCCGCCGCCCTGCACCCAGCCACCAGTAACCCCCACAGTAGGCGATGCATCACCGACGACGTGATAGTTGGCGGCTTTCATCGCCTTATATACGTCGCCTCATCGCACCCCACCATGGGCAATGACCGCAGGCACTGCCAAAGCATCCGAGGTGCATGCATTGTACTCAATCTTGATCTCCACGCCCGTGAAGTCATTGAGCCAGATCATGAGTGCGTACTTGGACGCAATCGAGCGGCCCTGTGGGTCCAGACCCGAGTTCTTGACCACAATCTGGAGGTTCTTGCTCGCAGCGAACGCGAGCGCCGCGGTGATGTCCGCTTCACTGGTGACTGCGACGCCATAGGACGAGATCAAGCCTTGCTCGCACGCGCCCGAGTCCTGGAACGCGTCGAACTCGCTTATGTCGTGGAGGAAGCACATCGTGCTCGCAGCGTCCTGGGTGAACACTGGGTACGCGTACCCACCAGGTTGAGTCGACACCCAGCTTGCGTCGGAGCTCTTCATGAAGAGGTCCACGCAGACGTCGACGTCCCCACTGGATGCGCAGGGCTTGAGTGATGGGTCGATCGCGATGAGCCTGCCGCCCACGCTTGCGCTGAACGTCGACCACTCGGCGGCGGTGGGCATGCACGCGTCTTTCTGGCAGTAGAGAGCGCTAGCAAAGCCATTTGAAGGAGTGGCGAGCAGCAGCATGCTCCGAAGGTACTGGAAGAGGATTTTCATGAGAGATAGCCGTGCGTGCACTGGAAGTTGGTGACTGGAGATGATTGCTTGCGAGGAGGTGACCGAAAAGAAGAATAAGTGATTATGTGAGTGGGACAGAGAGTTCTGAGACTGAGGCACCAGTCAGGTTACCCTCGATGGCCCAGCCTATTAGTCGCTCACGCTCTCTGATTGGCATACCGATCACACCATTGTATGTCGTTTTTTATTTCTCTGTCTTGAGTCTGATCGAGAATAGAGCTTCAATCGACAGTGAGGCTCTGCAGTTGCTTGCTGGTCGGCTCAACTTGGCTGCATTGGACAGCAACCTCAACATTGGTGGCGTTAGGCGCATGTCATTTGAGGCCTGCGATCCTGCAAGTGAGATTGCTATGGTTGACAACTAGTCGCGAATGAAATTGGCTCATGTGATGCAGCCTTGGCGATGTTCACAAGCGAGCGCTCCTTTTGCCTACAATAGAGTACATCATATAACTTCTTCAGCTTCAGCTTATAGACAAGTACCAAACGCATCGGGGACTTCTTAGAGTCCATCTCGGACTTAGGTTGCTGCTGATGCGGCCGATGCTGCTGTCGTGGACGCGGTCGTAGGGAAGCACGGGAAGGGCTTGAGGTTCGGGAGGTCGTCCAGGTTGGTCATGGCCTCCACGAACGGGTCGTTGGCCTGAAGCCAGTCGTCCTGCACCAGGCCTTCCGTGAACGTGCCCTTAGTATCCGCCGGGTTGTACTGGTACGCGCTCTCCGGATTGAGACTCCACATGAAGCCGCCAGACCAGCCGGGCTTCTTGATCACCTCGATCGTGAAGTCTGTGCAGCGCTTCGTGGTCTTGAGTGGGTGCGCGTCCTTGGCGTACAGGCCGCCGAACTCGCCCAACAACAGCGCCGGGCCAGTGTCCGAGGCAAGGAAGCCAAACATGTCGTCCATCGTGGCCTTGACGCGTACGCGTAAGGCATCATCGCCCAGCTCCTTGTAGCCGTTCAACGATCCACCAGCCGATGTCCCGGCGGCAAAGAAGTACCGCTGCGGGTAGACGGCCGGTGTGTAGTAGTGCGGCGCGTAGACGACCTTGTTGGCGACGGCGAACTCGATGCCGGCCTTCTTGGCGCCCTGCAGCCCGCCGCCGTACCAGTCGTAGTAGTCGAAGGCCTCGCCGTCGATCGTGACCGTGCGCTGGGCGTTGACGCCCTCCACAAAGCCCAGCCAGCTCGAGCAGCCCGTGAGCATCTGGTTGGCGATCCGCTGCGCGCCCGCGCGGAAGTCCGTGGGCGAGTCGTCGCCCCACGTGCCCTTGAATGGCTCGTTCTTCAGATCCACGCCCATGATGTTCCAGTACTCGTTCGAGCACAGGTTGGTCGTGAGCGTCTCGATCGCCAGCAAGAACTTCTTCTCAGTGATGTTGTCGTTGTACCAGAGGAAGCCGTTGTCGTTGTACTCGAGCGTGTGCATCGACAGCAGCACGCCGATGTTGCGGAACTGCAGCACTTTAATGATGCTCTTGAGCAGCGACATGTAGTTCTTGACCGAGATTGCGCGGTTCTCCTGTTTGTTCACGAGGTCGCCGTTCGGGACCTTGTTCTCCAGGATCCACGCGGCCATGAGCGGCAGCCGCACGGCGTTGAACTTGTTCTCGGCCAGGAACGTCGCTAGTTGGTACTACCGATCCAAGCATAGTCAATAGAGTTAGTTTATGAGTTTCCAGAAATGTAATCCACATAGAAAGAGCGTGGGGGACTACTTACCGCAGTGGTGCCGTTGTCGCTGTTGTCCCAGAGTCCGAACGGGATCGCCTGGCCACTGTACAGATAACCACATCAGATCCCCACAACGTTAGCCAACCAATGTGAGCTCTTCAGATTCGAAAGACCTCCTTGATACATACATATACACAGCATAACGTACGTCTCCATGCCGAACCAGTTGATGCCTTTCATACCGATGGCCACCTCGGTGCCGTTCTTGGACACGGCGTAGATCTTGCCCTGCTTGCTCTGGTAGTCGGGCAGCTCGCACGCGCTCGGCGGGTACTTCTTCGGGTTGCCGATCACGCCATCGTCCTCAATAAGATCGCCGCCCGTGCTCACCGACCCGGCGCCACCCTTGCTCGAGTTGGACTGGATCGACTTGCTCTCATACTTTCGTAGCGCGTAGTCCTGCTGGCGACTCTGGCTCGCCGTGCGCTTCTCGATCGCAAAGTGCGTGATCCCGAACGCAGCGCCACCGAGTAACGCGACGAGGAAGAGCAGCCCCGGCCAAATACGGTACCGCCCCTTGTAGTCGCGCTTGCGCTCCTTCTTGCTGCCTGGGGACATGGTGAGCGCCTCAATGTCGCGGTCCATGAGGATCGACCCGCGCGTGAAGTGCGGCAGCCGTGGGGCGCCATCGTTGAGCGCCGCACCGACGTCACTGCCGCGCTCGCCATTCGACGCCGTGCTCACACGAGGCTGCGAGAACTCAAAGGAGCGTCGCGGGTCCTGCTCGTGACCCTCGTCGTAATATCTGTACTGGTCGTAGGACGGCGGGAGCTCATGGCTGTGCGGCTGGGACTCGCGCACGTGCTGCAGCCGGCCATCGTCGTCCATGTTGGTGTAGTAGTCAGCGTCGTCGAGCTCGGATGCGAACGTGCCGTTGAAGCGCAGCGTGTGCGGCGAGCCAAGCATCTCGGATGACGCGATGACCGACGGTGAGGACTGCGGGTCGTGCACCGTGAACGCGTCGCTGTCGCCGCGGCTCAGGTCGCGTCGTAGCAGCGCGTCGATGTCCATGTCGTCCTGCGAGAAGCGCGCCATGCTGTCCGGTTAATTTGTCTGATACGGATACAGAGCCCTGTGTGTCTGTGGTGGCGGATTCGCGAGTGAGGTGCGGGTGGCCATGGAGAGAGAACATGAGGAGGTCCGATGGGTGTGACTTCATGAATGCAGAATGGGACAATGGCCTTTTTTCAGTGGGTACATCCTAATGAAGGAAATATGGATTTCTAGAGGTGAACTGGGCTGTTTTTCTGAACCCATTCGAGTATTTATTTCCCTGGGCAATACGAACCTATGTTTAAATGTTAGCCCCTTTTTTGTTATCACATCATTTCTTGTTCCCTTGGTTTATGGATATTTCTGTCACTAAAAAGTCGTATTAATTTATGGAGGGTTTGGTTTTGAAGCTGATTTTGATTTCCGAGTTTGTGGCCGACATACGCCCGAATCAGGTGCTTTGAGTCCGAAATCGAGTCCAGTTCATCATCATGATTAGAAGGTTCGGCCAGCAATGCCTCGAGGATCAACCCACAAACTGAAGCAAACATGTGGCGAATCGATTGGGAGCGGTACCGTTGGCTGGTGTTCATTGGTTTTTAAAATTCGGCAGTCTCGCCTTTGGATTTTTTTTTAATGTGCTTGGAAAGCCTCTCACATTCGCCAAACGGTTGGTTCGCTGGTGGTGGACTAGACAACAATAAAATATTTTCTCGAGATGAAAGAATGGGTCCTCTTGCATCCAAAAGAAGCTCACTACTGTGTACTACTGTAACTGTCTTTTTTTCAGATTTTTTTAGAAACAGGATGCAAAAAACAAAAAATATGAAAAATATGAAATGCGCATCATCTGATGCGCGACCTTGTGGCAGGACACCTTTAGCAAAATAGGGTGGACCACATTATTTTGAATCCGCTTCAACATTGGCATGGCACCTCCCGCTCTGTCGTAATGGCTCACATGCTCTTCTCCTTCATCACTACTACAATGCATGTGGGTATGCATGTTGCTGGCTCAACGTCCTCCAATCCGACTCGAAATATATTCTGTTTTTATTTGGGTTTCGATCTCGAAACGGCGATTCAGAACTTCCGACGTCATCCAAATGGGTGGCCACGGTCCACTCCCTTGTCTTCATGTCTAAAGGAGTGCACCTCTCTCACTTTTGGGAAGATCCGATTTCGACCGTCTGTCGAATCTGTAGACGCAAATGGGCGTGGCCGTCCATGCGCTCGACGAGATGCGCGCGCGCAGCGACCGCGACCACCGCCTCGCGATGGCGCTGCTCACCAAGTCCAGGTAAAGTATTAAATACTGTAGCGCACATGTGTGGTTCTATTGCAATGCGCGACTGTACCACGTAGACACTCAATGCAATACAATCTGTACTGCAGGTACACGCTCCCGCCGCTGAGCGAGAAGGACAACTCCGAGCGCACCAGTGGCAATAGAGGCGCTAAGCAGGTTGGTCGTAATACGTAGCTGCTCGTCTTTGTACGCATAGTATCTGGTTGAAGTGGACCTGACTTGCATGGATAGGCTCCTTTTTGTGTGTCGCAGCCAGGGCATCGGCCGCCGTTGCCATCTGCTTCGCGGTCAGCGTCGCCCAGAAAGCGACGAGTGGCGGTGCTCGCAGCGTATGAGGCTCTGCAGGGCGTGAACACGACCACCGCCAAGCGACAGCGACTCACAGAGTCACAGCCATCCAGCAGCTCCACCACGACGAGCTCTCCTGGTAGAGACGCCATCTCAACCTCACCGCAGAAGCTGTCCAAGGGGATCGTGCGACGCAGTGGCAGTGCTGGACGTCGCAGCCAACTCGGTCGTCCGCGATCTCTTCAGTTCGCATTGAAAGATCTCTCGAGCGCCGACACAACGTATTTTCTCAAGACGCTTGCAGACTTGCCGCACGACATCGCTCGCCTCAATGCCACTGGTGGTGGTGGCGGTGGTAGCTCCTCGCGAGAACCTACAGAGCGACTCGAGACAACATCGACCCAGGTGTTTGGCTGGCGCAATTGCTTCCTGAGTCCAAGTACAGACTCGTCGACGCCTTTAGCTGGCAACGTGATCTGGAAAGCGCGCAAGACGTTCGAGACCACGGCCATGAAGCCCCTGGCAGCGAAGGTCTGGGACTCGGCCAAGACCCTGAGCCAGCAGCCCTTGGTGGCAACGATCCGCCGCTGGGAGCAGGTGTACGCAGTCAGCGAGTCTGTGCGCGTCGTGAAGCGCGTCGACTGTCTCTACGGCCGGGACGAGTGCGAGACGATGTGGCTCGAGTGCCTGATCGACCGCGGCGATCACTTGTGCATCGGCCGGAAGCAGCTCGTGCGGTTCGGTGACTACGAACTGAAGGAGGCTGCCACTATAGGCGAGTGCGAGGGCTTCTTGTTTCGACCGCACCTGACAAAGTTGAAAGTCGACAACGAGGGCAGCAACTCGGTTGAAGTGGACAAGCCGACCAGGCTTATGGTGGGCAGCACGCTGCAGTGCGTCAGCTCCATTGCACCGCGTGGACTCTCAACTGAGCAGCTGCTGCGCAACCTCATTGCCGACCTGCCGCAGTTCACGCTCCAGTGGGAAGAAGCCGTCGTCCACGACCTCTTACCTCAGATTAAATTCTAATAGGGACACCTACCAACACAATAAATAAATAGAAGTCCGCTCTCACATGGACGTCAACCTAATTAGTTATCATCACCAGTGACAACATACCTTATGTAGTGTGATGCACCTATCGCCTGCTGATCGTGAGCTAGCTAGGCCTGCTTGGCCTTGTTGCGCAGCGAGCTTCGGTAGATGCGCAGGCCGGACGCGACGACCGTGAAGAGCACGGCGCCGAAGAGCGCCATGCCCTTCCATGCGGCCAGTGTGTTCGCTTGCACGACGTCCTTGATCTTGCAGCCCACGCCGATGCGCGCGTGGCCCTCGGCGTCCTTGACGCTCACGCAGCGCTTGTCGATCTCCGAGGTCGTGAACACAAAGTAGCCGTAGATCAGCAGCGCCACGCCAGCGAGCAGCAGCGCGACGCGGTTGCCCAACTGCGTCACGTCCATGTGCGAGTCCAGCGGCGCGCCGGCGTGTTGGTACACGACCACGCGGAACTTGTCGGCCGAGACGTCCGCGAGCGAACCTGGAACGAAGTGCGGCAGGCAGCAGAGCTCGCGGCTGCTCGAGACGATCGTGTGCCACGTGTGGCCGTACGAGAACGTGAGCGAGACCTGCACATAATAGTATGGATAAGCGACAATTAGCGCGATGTATAGCGTGTGTATACCTTGAAATATGAGGCTGTACCTTGAGCGCATTGGCGACTTTCGACTCGACGTCCGGATCGCTCTGGTAGTGCGCGAGCAGGCGCTTGGTGATGTCGAGCACGCGCGCCTTCATCTCGAGCTCCATGTCGCTCTCGTTGACCGTCACGCGCTGCTTGAGCTGCTGCTGCTGTGAGCTCTTCGTCTGGGACGTGCTGGCGCTCGCAGCGAGTGGCAGTAGCACCGCGTAGTCCTCCGTGGGGATCGGCGTCAGCGCTGGGACCGTGCGATACACCAGCACTTTGATCTTCGAGCCGCGGCTTGACAGCAATACGCACGAGCCCTTGCGCTATACAAGTATACACACACATACGGTCGCATAAGAAAGCTGATAGCCGCCAGCATTGAGAGAGTACTATATTTTGCCACGTACGTATCGCAGGTCGACGGCAAAGTCGGTGCCGACCGCCACATGCCAGCCGATGCCGCTCGCGGCCTCAATCAGGCTCTTCGTGTGCGCCGCGAGCTCGCGGATGTTTTTGCTCTTGTGCGCCGCGCCGTTCACAGCCTGTTTAAGTACACAAGCATTGTCACTCGTCGCTGGCCATGTGCACGATGAGTATCATTATACGAGAGCTCTTGGGCGAGGCGCACCTTCCTGGCCATGAGGCCCGTGGCCAGGGGCGCAGCGGGCGTCTTGGAGACGGTGAAGTCAGCGTTGCAGAAGACCATCGGACTCGACTGTCTTGCGTGTTGCTTGTGTTGCGCGGGACAAGTTGCGAGTGCGGACCTCCTCGTCTTGTGAATCAAGTGACGGCCAAATTTGACAGGCGTAATAATTACGTAATTACGTATTTATTTTGTATCTCTGAGTCTGATACAGCAGCACTCTGCTCTGAGGCCTTCTGATTCCGGTCAACTACAGTCATATGAAAAACTATAGACGCACCCGGGTTTTTTCGATTTACAATTTCAATTGCTCTTTTTTGAAAGTGCTGTTTTAATGGGAGCTTTCATGGCATAAAAGAATGAGAATGCAGAAAACCACATTCAAAAAGA
>JAASFY010001289.1:0-10477 GCA_023334035.1 Globisporangium okanoganense
GATTCGAAATCTTGTTTTCAGCACTTTACAGGTCCGCATACGTATGGCCTTGAAGGGAGAAATGCGGGCGACGACAATTGACGGACTTGATTTCGGACTTGAACGCGGTCGACTGCAGCACAAAGCAGTGTGGGCAATGATCGCGTTTTTGCGTTTCTTTTTTGCGGGAGGGAAGTTGGTTGTGGGCGAGGGGTCATTTTCGATTATTTGGTCGTAGTTAGTAATTACACCCTCGTAAAAAAGATGTTACATGATTGGTGAATGTTACATGTTCGCCGATAATTACGGTACTGTCCGCTTCTCCCTTAATTAACGTGGTCAACACTAAGTTGACACTTCACTTTGATGGGTGACTTTAAAAAGTCACCAAGCAGCCATTATTGCACTTTTCTCAACAACGGTCGGAAGAAGGCTCGCTCGCAAGCAAAAGAAAAGATCGAGACGCGACGTCACTCTCGAAAATGCGCCCAAGCAGCGTCCCGCCGCCCGCACCCTCGTCCGCATCCGCAGCCGCAGCCATGCCCGCCATCTCCACTCCCACGCCCGCCACCATGCCGCTGGCCACGGCGGAGCTGGGTGAGAGCTCGCTGCTGGACCAGCTTCACGACCTGCACCGGCGCCTGGCGGCCGTGCGGCAGGACTCGCAGCGGTACAACTCGACGTCGCGCAACGTGGGGCCGATCCCGATGGCCAACGAGTCCAACAAGATCATCGTGTGCTCGCTGCAGCGCTGCGTGCGCATGGTCAAGACGAACCAGGACGACTCGTGGCAGTACATCCCGTCGGACGCCGGCTTCAAGAGCGCCATCGAGTACCTCTGCGAGGGCAACAACGTGCAGTGGATCTCGTGGCCGGGCGCCGTCGTGGACGAGTCCAGCCAGGACGGCGTGCGCAGAAAGCTCGAGTCCGAGTACAACTGTCGCCCCGTCTTCCTTAACGGCGAGATGCTCGACCTCTACCACAACCAGGTACGATCGACCATATGCTCGCATTTTGACATTATAAACAGGCATCTATCTAACAATTTGTATGTATTATATTATATCATTACTACAGTTTTGCAACGTGATCCTCTGGCCGCTTTTCCACTCGCTACCGCAGCGCTCCGACAGCCGCTTGTTGGAGAACTTTGCCGAGAAATACGAGGCCTACTGCGCCGCCAACCAGAAATTCCTCGAGGTGCGCATTTGAATATTTCTATCGCATCATGATACAACATTCTAATCAACTATCATGCATTGATGACAACGTACAGGCTGTCTCGGAGATCTACAAGGAAGGCGACCTGGTGCTCGTGTGCGACTATCAGCTCATGAACCTCCCAGGTTTACTGCGCCGACGCTTTCCGGATATCACGTGCGGCTTTTATTTCCACTCGCCGTTCCCGTCGTCCGAGTTTTTCCAGATGCTGCCGGCGCGTGAGGCGCTTTTGCACGGCGTTTTGGGCGCGGACCTCGTGGTGTTCAACCATTTCGACTACATCCGCCACTTTCTAAACGTCTGCACGCGCATGCTCGGACTTGAGTCGTCGCCCAGTCGCGTCGAGTACAACGGCCGCTTGATCTCGCTGGGTATCTGCCCCATGGGCATTGAGCCGCTCAAGTACGAGATCACGCCCAGCGTGGAGACGCAGATCCAGATGCTCTTGAAGCAGCACGAGGGCATGAAGGTCATCGTGGGTGTGCACAAGCTCGACTTCTGCAAGGGCATCCCGGAGATGCTCGAGGCCATGGAGTACTTGCTGCAGCACTATCCAGAGTACCGTGGCAAGGTGGTGCTCTTCGCTGTCGTGCGTGAAGCTGGACGCACGGCCTCGTACCAGTACCAGATGCTCAACCGGCAGATCAACGAGCTCGTGGGGCGCGTGAATGGCAAGTTCGGGACGGCCGAGTACACGCCCGTACGCTACCTGCAGCGTACGATCGCGCACGATCAGCTTGTCGCGCTCTACAACACGGCGGACGTGGGCATCATCAGCAGCATCAAGGAGGGCATCAATCTACAGGCCATGGAGTTCATCGCGGCCCAGAAGGAGTCGTGCGGCGGCGTGCTCGTGTACAGCGAGTTTGCAGGGTGAGTCTCATGCTGTTGACGGGCTGTAGCGATGTGGTGAGTCTGACTTTGCTTGTTCATGAACCATTGTTGGCAATAGCTGCGCGTCGTCGTTTCAGGGCGCGCTACTGGTGAACCCGATGCACATTGAGCAGGTCGCCGCAAGCATCGACACGGCGCTCAAGATGAGCACAACGACCAAGCGCATCCGCCACCACCAGCTCTCGCGCTACGTGAACACGTACACGTCGACGCTCTGGGCGCAGCGCATCATGTCGGCGCTGAACGAAGCGGCTGCGACAGCGCAGGAGTACAGCCGTCTCGAGAAGCTGGACACTGCGCAGCTTCTCGGGTACTACGAGCGAAGTCAGCGTCGCCTGTTCCTGCTCGACTATGACGGTACGCTCGTCAACTACCAGAGCATGGCAGAGCTCGCGGGGCCGTCGCCAGCGCTGCTCTCGTGTCTCGAAGAGCTCTCGGCCGACCCGCACAACTCGGTCTACGTCATCAGCGGCCGCAACAAGGCGCGCCTGCAGGAATGGTTTGGTCATATCTCGCGCGTCGGCTTGGCGGCGGAGCATGGCTACTGGTTCCGCCCCGCAGCGAAGCACCCCCTGTCGGTGTTCAAAGCCGAAGAGAGCGACGAGAAGATCTTGTCTGACAGCACGAGCAACAACAGTGCTGACGATGTCTCTGACGCGTCGGAGCTTCGAGGCACTGATGCTGACGAGGAGCTCTTAGGTGACGACGCCTCTCTCTCGAATGAAGATCTGCTCTCGATGGCGGGAGCGTCCACTAGCGATGGTCGTCTTGATAGCCTCCCGTGGCAATGCATGTTTAGCGACGTGGAGCTCGAGTGGCGCGACGAAGTTGAGAGCATTTTGGAGCACTTTACGGAGCGCACGCCTGGGTCGCTGCTTGATATCAAGGACTGCATGTACACGTGGCACTTTCGCGACGCGGATCCGACCTTCGGGCTCAAGCAGGCGAAGGACCTGCAGTTGCACTTTGACCAGACGCTGCGCGACCGGCCCGTGGGCATCGTCATGTGCCGCATCAAGAAATACGTCACGATCCGACCGTGGCGTGTGAACAAGGGCCGCGCGGTGAGCCGCATCCTCGAGTACGAGAGCGAGACGCCGTACTTCACGTCGCTGGACTCGGACTTCATCCTCGCGGTGGGTGACGAGCGCACGGACGAAGACATGTTTAATGTCGTGCAGGGCAGCAACTGCTACACGTGCACGGTCGGCCACAAGGTCAGTCGCGCGCAGTACTACCTGGACGACCCGGACGAGGTACTGCGCGTGCTGACCGCCATGACGAGCCTCCAGTCGTCCACAGATCGCCAGGCACTCTCCGTTTAACTGTTCGCTGCATCCCTTATGTCAGATGTGAGAGAGAGAACATGTCTTGGACTTCCTCACCTGAGTTTAATTTGCTCGTTCGTAATTGCTGAAGAAGCACTAATTGAATAGGAAAATGAAAATGAAAAAAAAAACACACAGCCACTACCCGTCTTCGCGTCTTGGCTTACTCGTCGTCGTCCGAGGACGCGTCGCTGCTCTCTACCACGCGCGCCTTGGCCTTCTTCGTCTGGCGCGTGCTGCGCTTCGGTTTGACCGCCGACTCCACGAATGTCTGCACAGCCGGCTCCTTGGTCTTCCTGCTGCCACGTCTGCCTCGCGCCTTGGGCTTTGGCGTCGCGGGCTCTCGAGGCGCGACGCTACCGCCTTCGATCGGCACGACATCATCCTCTTCTTCGCCGTTCTCTGCACTTTCCACGATCTTCTCCAGCTGGTCGATCGCGTCCTTCATCTCGGCGGTCGTGGATGCCGAGTTGTTCCCACGACGCACCTTGTTGACCAAGTGCGAAAAGTTCGCCGTCACTCCCGAGTCCGTGAGCGCGTCGCGCATGAGCTTGCGGTTCTGGATCATGTAGCGCAGCGACTTCTCCGTGTGCGAGAGCTGCGCGAGACAGAACGCCAAGTCGCGCTGGTGTTTGACCTTGATGGCCGACGGGAACCGCTGGCAGAGCTTCTCCACGATGCTCTCGATCTGCTTCTCCTTGGTCAAGAACTGAATCATGAAGCGACTGATGGACTCAAAGTTCTCATTCGAGACCAGCTCACTGCATATACATTCACACAGGAAGAAACACACAAGAGAGCTTGATTAGTATTGACACGCACGACCCAACAAGAAGCCACAATAGTCCGTCCATCCGTACCTGGACGAGAGCTGTCCAATCGCATCTGGAAGCATGTTGTAGATCGGGTTTGTGCCCTTCTTGGAGAGCTCGTGGAAGAAGAGCTTGGTCATGTTGCGGATGCCTTCCTCTTCGTCCACGAGCGAGATCGCAATCTCGCTGATCTGTGCCTTGACCTTGATCATGTCGTTCAGGATCAGATGCGAGAGCACGACAATCGTGTTCTTGCGCACGTTCAGGTCGACGTCGCGCAGTCGGTTGTACAAGTGGGTCGTCCAGGGCTCGATCAGGTTCGGATAGCGGTACGAGAGATCGCCCAGCGCGATGATCACGTCGCCTCGCACAGACGGCAGCGGCGACTCTTGCAGGATTGTGAACAGCAACTGCAGATGCTTCTCGCAGAACTCGTCCGAGACAGCCATGAATTTGCTCAGCGCCACCACTGCGCACTCGATCAGCAGCTCGTCTCCAGAGATCTCGTCGTTTCCACCTCGCAGCACTCGAATGATCAGCGGGCCGTACATGCCCAGCAGGTTGCGGCACACGATGTCCTTCTGAGTCATGTTCTGCACGTACATGTCTTCCTCTGCCTCGACTTCCGCAGCCACGCCCAGCTCGTCTTCCATGGCAGAGACGTCCTCGGGGTCGTTGTTCGCGCCTCCAGACTCGTCCATGCTTCCAGATCGCTTGTTGAGCTTCTCCTCGTGCTTCACGCGCTGTTTCTTCATCGACATTGCCAGCTTTTCAATGTGCACGGCGACCTTAACAGCGACGTGGCCCACAACAAACAGAAAATGCGCCAGCTCGAAGATAGAAATGGTCTCCTCATCCTCGTCCTGGAAGAGACCCTGCGACAGGTGCCGCACGACTTCGCCACAGATCTCTTCAGGCTTCTCACAGATGGAGAAAATCGCTTCGATGGCCTGCTGAGCCGTGTCGAACCACGCTGACTGTGAGCTCACCGCCTGCAATTGGTCCTTCGACGTGAACTCGAGCACCAAGAAGCCTTGCAAATGAGCGACAATTTGCTCGATCGTTTCCAGATTCACGCGCTGGATGCGCTGGCGGATGCTCGCGTTCTCAGCGCTCTTGGAGTCCAAGTGCAAGCACTGGATGAGGTGGCACGCGGCGCTCAGCACGCGAGTGGTCACGTCCGTCTTGCAGCTCACGTCGCCAAAGCCGTTCGCGTAGATCTGGCTTAGGCGGTCGTTCGAGAGCAGCATCGCGCGATCCACGCTTGCGATCATGCTCAGCATCAAAAGCGCGTTGCCCAGCACCGCCGCAGGGTACGCGCTCTCGTCGACAAAGTCCCACAGCGCGTTGATTACCGACATCGGGATGAGTCGCTTCTGGTGCAGTTCACCTACCATTTTCTCCAAACACGTGTACTCTGCGACAGTGCACTCGTCCAGGAACTTGACGAGATTCTCCGCAATCGCTTCAGGGGACTGGCGGTCCGGGTCGCTGGCGTCGATCTGGATGAACAAAGACGCAAACGTGTTCAGCAGGTGATCGTGCACGGAAGGGTCCGCTCGCCAGATGAGCGTGAGCATCTTCTTGATCCCGGCGTACGCCGCCTGCAGGTGGAACCGGTACGCCTTCTCGAAGAACTGAATCGCCTCCAAGACATCCGAGACAGACTTGCTGCCAAGAAGCTGAGTGATGAGTGGCAAGGCCTTGAGCTCAAACTCGTCAATGAAGCTCATCGCGTCTTCGTAGAACTGCAGAAGGCGCGCCATCGTCTTCACTTCCTGTTCAAGCTGGGCCTTGCGCTCTCCGTCCGCCACTGCATCGGTTTCTTCATCCGCCTCGTCGTTGATCTGAACATCACTCATCGCGGCTTGCACTTCCTTCTCAGCATGCGCGATCATCTCATCGCGTTTCTTCTTGAGCTCTTCGAGGAGCTCGTCGCGCTTGGTGCTGTACGACGCGCGCTCGAGGTTCCCCATGAACGGGTTGCTCTCCAGCAGCAATGTCAGCAAGTGCATGCTGTGACGACGCACGACAGCTGCCTTGTCCTGCAGACGCCCGACTGCGATCAGCGTCACACGCTTCAGCATGTGGATCGGAAGCGCACCTTCTTCGCAGAGCAGAAACCACATCTTGAGCACGTGGCTACGCGCAAACGAGTTCACGTCGTACATGCGGTCTTCGAGCACGTCCAGGAGCTGGTCACGAGTGGATCGCGACAGGTCTCGACGCGCAGAGGCTCGGTCCGGCACAGCAGCGATGGACGCGTCTTCGTCGTCGTCACTGCTGGCATCGCTGTCGCCGTCGTCATCATCACCGCCACCGCCACGGCGATCGAGACTCGCGTGCTTCCTCGCCTGCTCCTCCTCGCGCTCCCTCGATTCCTCCGACTGGTCGAGCTGGTTGCCTTTCTGGCGGAAGTTCCAGAGCAGAATCTGCGTGATGCACGTAACCGACGCGTTGCGCAGCTGGTACGACTCGGAGACCAGCAGCGCGAGCACGAAGCTTAGGTTCTCCATGATCAGGTATGGCGTGAGCGTCGACAGGTTCGAGAGAAAAGTCGAGATGTTCTTCGTGCCGATCGTGTCCTTGGACGCGTCGCGCGACGACGTTTTCCCAATCTCGCTGATCAGATCGGCCGCGAACACGAGGTTCTCGTACTTGAAGTAGAGTAGCTCGACCATGTCGGCCACCCAGCCGCTCAGGTGCTCATGCGCGTAGATGAGCTCCACGAGCGACGTCACGACCGAGATGTGGACCGCCGGCACTTTCTGCAGACTCTTCCCGACGAGCTACAGACACACACAACAGGTGAGAGAAATGAGTACAGATAGTGCATTAATCCCTCTAATAATGAGCGAAAAATGAGACGTACGTGGTACATCTTGGGCCGGAGCGTCTTGGTGCGACATAGTTGCGTGTTCTCCAGCAGCTGAAAGACCACTTTCGAGTAGAGCACGGCGAATTCCTGTCATTATTTTACATAATTATATTATTATTAGCCCGCCATATTATTCCATAGTAGACGGCTGAAAATTGCACAATACCTCTTCTGGCAGATTCATCTTCCAGAGGCCGAACGTCTCGGTCGAGATGGACTTGGTGAGCGCCTGGATCGCCGTTTCCACGACGCGTGCCCAGTTCACGCGGTTCACAGCCGTCGATTTCTTTTTCTTCTCGTAGCATTCCCAGCATAAAACAGATACGTACAGTATAGTAAGCAAAAGTTTCCCCTATGTCTAAGGCAACAAATAAAAGCGACGACGGACGTACCTTGGCGACGATGTCCTTCTCTTGTTGCAGCAGCTGGTGGCTGAGCGCCGTGAGCGTCATGATGAGGAAGTAGACGGAGACCTTGAAGGCGCTGCGGTACTGGTCGATCTCCTCCGGTTCACCGCTGCGCTCGAGCGTGCGCACGCCGTCGGTCACGTTGTTGACGAACGCCGTGAGCACTTCGACGACCCGCAGCTGGATCGACTCGGACAGCAGCGCGTGCTTTCTGTAGACACACAAACACACAGCTGCTGTTAGTATACACATATAGCTGATACAGTACCATATACCCACGACAGGACGCACTTGACGAGGCTGTAGCAAAAGTCGAGGCACTCCTCCTGTAGCAGCTCAAGGCCGGCGTCCGTCGTGCTGAGCACGTGCTGCTCCAGTTTGCGCAGACGCGAGGCGATCTCCTTGTCGTCCAGGTCGTCGAGCGAGTGCACGTGGCGCACGTGGTAGCGCTCGGCCTTGGGCAGCTCCAGGTCCGCCAGGTGCAGCGGCACGAGGAACTCCATTCTTGCGCTCGTGTTGAGCTGCTGGTGTCGTTGCGTGTTGCTGTTTTGTCTGAAGAGCGCGCGAAGGCGAGAAAGGACCCTGGGTAAAGCGATCGTACAAATTGAGATCGGAATAGAGAGGGAGGTTTAAGCTCGCACCGGATTAGACAGAGATTTCAAATAGGTCTATGTGAAGAGCAAACTTGGTTTCACCGGATTAGACAGGAACATGAGAAACATTAAAACGAGGTCCCAAGCGCATTCATGTCAACCTGCACTTGCTGAGGACGTAGTCCGCAACGGACGTAGACGATGGATAGGAAGAGAAAGGTGTCGTCTAACTGTATTAACATGAAAATCATCAATTATGGCAAGAAGTCTAAAAATTCACAGGAGGATACGTCGCGTATCTGCTGAGCTCAGGGCTCAGCTCAGCAGCTCATGGCAACACGCAGTTCTCTTACTTCTGCGCACTCTTGTGCTTGCGAGAGCGCTTGGCAGGACGCTTCGTCTCCTTCGTCTCTTCCTGCTGTGGCTCCACCTGCTTCTGCTCTTCGACTGGCTCCTCAACCGCTTCGGTCTCCGACTTGGTCTTCTTGCTGCTCGAGCGGCGTTTGCGCTTCTTTGAAGAGAAGTCGCTCGCCGTCTCGCCCTTCTCCGCCATCTCCAGCTGCTTGAGCTTCGCTGCTCGCGCCTTGGCCCTGGCTGCTGCCTTCACGGCCGCCTCCTTCGCGGCCATGACGCGTGCAGCCTCCTCCACCTTCCATTGAGACACCTCCTTCTGATACCGAGGGCCGGCCATATGCGCTTGGACGCGGGCGACCTCGCGCGGGTGCTCGGTCTCGGTCACGTGGCACCAGAGCAGGTTCGCCTTCTTCACGTCTGGGTGCGCCGTGAACATAGGCGCGAAGGACGCGAAGGACTGTCTCTTGAGCTGCGCGCGCAGGTAGCTCTTGCCCTGGATGTACGTGGTGATGTCGTCCACTTCGGCCCTCATCTCGTGGCCCGTCGTAGTACAACGAACTTTGTTGCCATCGCCAACGAACGCGAGATCGTCAATTGAGCTCACGAGCGAGTCCACCGTCACCTTCTCCGACTTCTTTGTCTTCTTGGTCTTCACGACATTCGCGTCGAGCGGCGCGAGGACTGGGCGCTTGGCCTTTGACTCCTTCACGACCACAGGCTTTGCGCTCTCCTTGGCGGGCGACTTCTTCGCAGGCGTCTCCTTCGCTGGGGACTTCTTCGCTGGAGCGTTCTTTGGCGGTGTTTGCTTCGTGGCAGCAATCGCAGCAGCTTCGGCCTTGGCAGCCTTCTTCGCGGAGACCACTGGCGACGACGTCACGGCCTTCTTCTCTGGCGTCTTCTTCTGCTTCTTGGCGTCTTCAGTCGCAGTCTCCGCTTTCGCAAGCGACTTGTGCTTGGCCTCTGGCGTCTTCTTGGCAGACGCTGGCTTTGGAGTGGTCGCAGTCGTCTCGTCCTTGCGTGGCGTGACAGTCTTGTCCGCCTTGGCCTTTGGCGACGCCTTGGTCACGACAGGCGCCGCAACGACAGCAGCAGCGGTCGGGGTGGCCATCTTCTCCGCAACTGGCGCTGGCTTGCTCGCCTTCTTTGGGGTCGCAGGCGCGGCAGCGGCGCTGCTGTCGTTCGCCGATACGAGCGCGTTGCGCACGCGCGTCTCGCCGTCCGATGGGTTTGCAGCCACGAAGTCCAGCGCGTGCTGGAGGATCACGTCCGACTTGGCGTTGCCGCGGCAGAGGTGGAACTCCTTGGCGAGCACCTGCAGCTCTTTGCGTGAGAGGGCGGCGAGGTCCATCGAGGTCATGGTGCTGTGTGGTGCTGTGTAGTGCTGCGTGCGTCGCAATGGATGGCAGTGCGAATGGAGCTCTTCAGGACGACCAAGCAAAAATTGACTGGACCCGTTACAGAACAGACGCGTTCATAAATTCAAAAAGCAGCAGTCTCTAAATATCGACATTTCTGGGATTTTTTTCTAAAATATATATGATTTGCAAGCGATCTTCAAGCAGAGTCAGAAGAACGAGGAGCTGCTCACATGTGGCGGTCGCGGGAGATCGCAGGACGCGCGCTACGTCTTGCCAGACAGCAGCAGCAGCTCAGAAGCTTGAGTGGGGATGCGACTCAGCCACTGCGCATCGGTATCATCGGCGCCGGCCGCATCGGTCGCGTACACGCCAAGGGCCTCCAGCAGACGTCTGCGGTGGTCAAAGCAGTACGTTCATCGACCGCTCCGTCTTCCATTTACACGAACTTCATTCTCCAGGCACTTACTCTGTACGATGTATCTGCCACAGATCTCCGATCCGAATCCAAAGAGCGCAGAAGAGGTGGCGGCCACGTTCGGCATCCCGAGGTGGACGCTCAGCGCGTCGGACGTGATCACGGACCCGGACATCGACGCCGTGATCATCTGTTCGCCCACGGACAAGCACGCTGCGCAGATCATTGAGGCCGCCAA
>JAASFY010001290.1:0-10456 GCA_023334035.1 Globisporangium okanoganense
ATCGTGACGATGCGTTGGACCACGAAACTCTGTACGCCGACTCGGATTTGCAGGTGTGTGTCGACCTGGTAGCTCATGAGCGTGCGGTCCTGGAACGAATTGAACTCGTCCAGGAGCAATCCGACAATGTTAAGCACATTCGTGGCCAGGAACGTGGCCATAACGACCACGATGTATTTCCTCTTGAAGCAGAGCTGGGTTTTCACAAGAGGCGTGAGCGCGTCCAGCGTCAGGATCCAGAGGTACCAGACCGCTGCGGTGATGAACCCGATCGAGCGAGGCCCCCAGTAGACCATGTCGCAGAGCCCGAGGCCCAGAAAGATACATTGCGCCAGTGAGAACACGTAGTCGAAGCTGGAAAAGAGAGTACGCAGGAGAGCGCTCTGGTAGTGCATGGCAAACGTCCCACAGAAGACACATGTGCACAGCAGTCCCGCTACGAGAAGTGGGGTACTGGACCGCTGGGCCAAGAGCAAGAGGCTGGTGTCTTGTACGCTGCTACTGTTGTTGCTAGCGCTTGATCGGCCACGTGCATCGACTTGAGCGAGAATCGACCCGAGCAACGCACAGATGTATCCGATTGCGCCGCTGGTGTACAACAAGATCAGCGAGACCCTCGAACTCGGCGCTGCCGTGGATGTCCCGAGACTCAAGTGAGCTTGGTGACGCAGCGTCCAACTCGGATCTACGGACAATAGCGGCAACGACGAGAGAACGAGCGACTGGACCCTCGAAACATTGCGAAACTCCGTGACGAACTCGGGTCGAATGTGTTTGCTACGACTGCCCTGCAACTTGAGGGCTCGCGTCAGGCGAAGCTTGGCCTTGAGCACCACACACGGGATACTTTGGAGTCCATCGAATGTTGGGTGGACCTGCGCTCGCTTGCGGGAGATCTTCTTCGCCATGAAGATCACAATGTTCGTCGACGTGAAGATGAGCACGTCGAGCCCATCAACGCGAAGCCGCTGGATGTGGAAGACCACGTGGTTCATGTCGCGAATCTTGTCGAGTACGAAGAGCACGAGCAGTACAATCACCGCTGGGATCACTGACACGACGGACTTGGTTGCGCTTGGGAAGGTGCGAAAGTTGGCGTCGATCATGATAATTGACTGGAACGCGAGCCACGAGGTGAAGCTCACGCTCGCGCGGATGTCGCCGAGCAGATATGCGACTAGCATCGAGTGGCTGGCGTTGATGAGCGAGATGAACCAGAACTCGTGGCTCCACAGGAAAAGCTTGATGATGTCCAGTGAGAATAGGCTCAGCGCGGAGAAGATCGTAATGCATCCCGTGGCACTGCTGACCACGAACGCAACCTGGAGTGGCGTGCGATCCATGAACAGCGACGCGATGAACAAGATCGTGCCGATCCGGTAGAAGAATGCCAGTCTCGTGAAGTTCCCGCTCATGAACGCCAGATAGCGCTCGTGCGTTGGTGGCGACAGCACGAGGCTCGCGAATGTCCTCGCCAGGTTGACTTGAGGCAGTGGCTGCGAGAGCTTGAGGTCGTACGAGCACAGCGCAATGCTATTGTTGTTGGCTGTGAATCTGTGAGTGTGTGCAGGTAGGACTGACACGCTCGTCCGGATCCCAGGTGCTGTTGAGGGTCTGACATTCTTCTGTTTGGGTGTGTCATCTGTCTCGCGCGTTAGACTGAAGCCCAGGCTTCCACGGATCAGGCTCATCAACGGCTTGGCTCTTATTGATGCTGCCTGTCGTGAGGAGGCTCGGCTGTTTTGGGAGTGCGTGAGGGGTGCCCGGGAACTTGCCATTTAATGATAAGACGGCCTAAGTATTTTTGGATGAAAACGTCACGCGAACATTTGCAAGAATAGTCTCGATCAGGGGTTCTGAGTCGCAGCTTTGTGATGATAACGACCGGTGATCTCGGTCAACCTCAAGCGTTCTGACTCCGCGTTCCTCTTGAGCTCGTCCGAGATCGCCAGAAGTTCGTTGACTTGACGCGAGAACCGCTTCTCCGCGTCGCTCTGTCTCTTCCCCAGTCGTTTTTTCGTTGTCTTTGGCTTCACTACCTGAACCGGACTCGCTTGCTGGACCTCGACATTCGGCTTCTCATTCGGCGAAAACGAAGTTGGTACGTGAGGCTTCTGGCGACCATCCACTTTGCCAGTAGGACTTCGATCCGCAGCTGGGCCAATTTCTGCAAAATCGAGCCTCGCATGGTTTTCTCCTAGTGCATGTGTGCTCTTGCAGCTCGAGTCGCAGCCACGCTGGTCTGGGTCCCTTACTTGACTGACGGGGCTCCTCTTCTTACCCACGTTGCTGGCAGTAATGATGTCATCTATTGGCGTGTTTGCCCCTTCAGCGATCGAATCTGAAGCCGTCGGTGGCGCTTTCATGGCTCGTACATACGCACTCCGAATCCGCTTCGTGTTGTGGTACGCGAATGCTGCAGACTGGGACGCGGTACTGATCTCGCAACGCGGTGACGCGCTTCCAGAGAATGAGCTCGCGCTCGCGGCTGTCTTTGGACGCTGAGGTGGCCGACGAGGACTTCTTGGCGTCTGTCTTCTTGGACTTTGCTCAGTTATATCGCCTCCAACTGTCAGCTCGCAGGGATCTCTCACAAGGCTTTTCGCAATAGGAGCCTCCCAAACGGCTTGCCAGGGCAAACTCTGCTCTTGATCTTGGAAAGATTGCATGCTCGGGATGAACGGCGACCGGAGCGAGTTCTCCTGGTGTCGCGTACTGTGCTCCGACGCAGCCAAATTTTGAACATACTGTGATTGCATCCACTCAGGTCGGCGATGCTCGTCCACAAAGACGTGGATGCTATGCTTCTCATTCTTGCAATTCGTGGGCGTTTGGGCACGATGCTGTGCATAAGTCCACGAGATTGTGAGCTGAGCCGCGTTTCTATCATCTGGAGTGAGCCCACGGCTGCTGTTGTCAGCAGATGCCGATTCCGTCTCTTCTCGGGCGACCTCCTGCATGAGCTCCTCGATATACTTCGCCGTGCTGACGTAATCCTCAGAGGTCAATGGGGTCGTGTCCTCGCCCAGACTACTCGCAGCAGCAGTGGCTCTTATACTGCGGAGCGAACCTGCCTTGACTTTGCCTCGGGACGTTCGCTCTTGCATCAGCGCCTTGCGCTTGAGCGCTCTCTCGTCGCTGGTGAGCCACTTCTCCTCGTCCAGCAGGTTCTGGAGTGCAGTGTCATCTTCAAAACAATCAGCGAAATGGTCGAGCAGCGCGTCTTCCTTCTTGTCGTCGACCGCCTGCTGCAAGTGCGTGTCCTGCAGCTCCTGCTGGGACGGCTGGTACACGGCCATGTCTTTGAAAAAGTCACTCAGCAGCGCCACTTTCGCATCCGATTTCACCTTGTCTTCGTCGCTCTGAGGATGCTCAGGTCTGCTGCCGCCATCATCAGTAGCTGTATGATCTGAGCTCGAAATGGCCTCCTCTATCTGCGCTGCTCCAGTCAACAGCCCTCGCTTGTTCTTCGCGCGCAAGAGCTTTGCGAGCACTTTGGTCTGCACTAACTCCTCTTTCTTCAGAAGACGGACTTGTCGCTCAATCGCACGTGCACGGAGGAACTTGGATTTGAGCGTCTCCGCAACTGAGAGCGACTTGGTGCATGTAACTCTCGCTCCTTCGAGCAAATCGGGAGGCGGCTCGGCTGCGATCGCCTGCTGGCGCTTCTTGCGCAGCAACAGCAGGCGCTTCAGCAGACTCGCACTGTTGAGCACCCTCGCCGCACCGAGAACATCAGCTGCATGTGTTAAATCGTATGCCTTATTAGCTTCACCCGAGCCAAGCGCACCGTTCATTGCATCGTCCTCGACACTAGTTCCTGCCTCATTCGGAGCGTCTCCTGAACTCACATCCTGGCCGTTTGACGTCCCGTGAGCACTCAGCTGATCCCGATCTGTGTACAACGCTTCAAAGTAAAACCCATGGAGCGAGAAGATGTACAGGTAGTAGAGCCCAGCGGCCGAGGGCGTTGGGGTCGACGGTTCCTGGTCATCGGTATCGGATTCGGGAATTGTTGATGAATCTTCACTGGAGAGCCGTTCTGGAGCGTCAATGAATATCGACTTGGATTCGTTCGGGCCACTACATTTGAAGACATTTGAAGACACTGGTCAGTATGATAGTGGGCTTCAACGTTAGATAGACACGAAAGAATATGATCCATACCTTAGAGTAGTGTACCACTGCTGAGGGAGCGTCGCATGCATCTTCTGGACTCGAACATTGGGCTTTGAGATGAGTTCGTCTTGGGACTTGACGACAAAGATGAACGAATGCGCTGCCAGTGAATCTGGGTTGTTGTTGGTGCCACTTGACGTCGATGCTGATGACGATGGCGGTGTCAACGCTGCCACGACAGATGCAGCCCCCGCGCCGCCTGCCGACGCGGTGTTCTGAATCAGCGAGGTCTTCAATGTGATCGCAAATGCGTTCGAGTGTTCACGATGGTCGATGACGAACAGCCGCGTACTCTGACGGTCGATGCGGCCGCACAAGCTCTTCTCCGCGCCGTAGACCAATGGGAACGGCTCTTGGACATTCGAGAACAGCGTCAGGATCGGTGGTGGTACTGAAGCAGCAGACTGAGAAGGAGACGTGGCACTACTCGCTGCGTCTTCACCATCAACGCCAGAGGCCGCGCTTCGGCTCTGGAGCTCTTGCTCGCGCCTATCGATCAAGCGCAGGCACGCGTACAAGCTGAGCGTCCGCCTGCTGATGCAGTGGTTTGGGATCAGCAGCAGCGACGGACGATCACCCAAGTCACGAAACGTCCACAGGAATTGTTTCTCGAGCTCGATAAAGTGCGACTTGAGCGCGATCGTCTTCCTGCGGATGCTCGTGCGGCTGTCGCGCTCACGGATGAGCAGCTTGGCGCTGGTGGAGAGCTGGAGTTCTGCTGGTCTATTAGCATACAGATACGTCAGTCAGCTCTGTCGGCTCTCAACTAAGCCTGGAGAAATGACAGACATGCCTACTTTTCATTCCCGAGCAGCACCATGAGCACCAGTGGGTGCACCGAGACTTTTGCCTAGCAACACAGAGGATATACCGCAAGTTTAGCACGTCGCACGTACGCGCAATAGAAACCATGCACGTACTTTGAGCTCGTAGTACTGGGCTTTCGGTCGCAGTTGGCATGGACTCAGTCTCTCAAGTGGGATCTGGCGCCATACGATTTCCTCCTGAAGCTGTTCGCCTGAGCGAGGGTCTCCTTCGTCACCGTCTTCACCCGCCAGAAGATTCCTCAGAGTCGGGTCACTGTACGTGGGGAGCGTGTTTTGAAGGCGCTTGATCATGATCTGCAGGAAATCGAGGCACGCCTCAACTGAACCACTCTATGAGTACGACACAACGATGTTAGCACGCTGTACATGTACTCCCAGTCGCCCATTGTACGCATTACCGTGCACGCAGTCGCGAGGTCGATGAGCGAGATCGCAAAGCCTTCGTAGCTGAGGCCGTAGCTTCCGTACGCGTCAAACTCGCAGTCTTTCTGCCAGTCTCGCTCGGCCTGGTCTTGCGCTTCAAAGCCCGGAAGCCCCGGAAAGAGCCAGAGCAGCATCTTGAACGTGAACGAAAAGTACTTTTCCTGCTCAAGCTCCTCCCACTCGGGGATCTACAAAGTAGGAGGGGACAGCAAGCCTAGGTCAGTGATTCATAAGTTACTGAGAGCTCTCAAATTGGTACAACAGTCACCTGTTTCCGAAAACTCGCAGCAACGTCTGGACTCGCAAGTTGGCATCCAAAGTGCGCTAATGGCCAGCAGACGTCAGTGATGAAGCGCTTGATGCGTGGATCAAAGTACACGCCGACCACTTTCTCGAGAGCTGCCCGCTCATCATCGTCGGTCTCGTCCTCTTCTTCGTCATCGTAGCTATCGCCGCCGTCCGTGGCTACGTCCTGTGGCGCACCTTGTATTTCATCGTCATGAAGTTCGCGAGCCTCTGTTTCTTGATTAGCTTTGTTTATCTGCTTCTTGCTGTCGGTATCGCCAGGTGGTCCATCAGAGGCGCCCGAATCGGTGTTCTCGGTCCCAGCTTCGTGGAGGAACCGCACTCGTGGTTGGTACTTTGATCGCAAGAACTCGTAGCCTGGACGCGTTCTGATACTCTGTCGCCCGCGTTCCACTTTCCGCAGCAAGACTGCGTTGTAGCACTCCTGCAGATACTCCAACTCAAGCAGCACCCTCTGCTCTGTGCTCTTGGTCTCCACCATCGCTTGCTTCACCAAAGCCAAGCATTCGTTTGAGAAGGATCACGAGTCTCGAAACCAATTTCTAGGACTGAACGATTGATCGCCAGTCTCAAATTAGAGTCTGGTGGGATTGCTATTCCGGCTCGGCAACAACTCCGTCTGAAGAAAGCGGTTAGGCTGCTCTCGTGTGTTGTCGTCAGAAACGCAATTGGAAAATAGCATACTTGTCGACGCGACAGTGACGGATTTGCAATCCATACCTTCATTGATCCCAGCGGATCACCAGCGTGATCAGCATTTTGAACTTGAACAGCTAAGCGTCAAGATCCAGAATTAGCGCACCGCCCTCTAATTGCAGGCCGCGACGCTCGCCGTGCTCTTGGCCAGGCTTCCGGGCATGTCAGTGCAATTTTCGTTTTGCGACTGGTGCGTTCTCTCTGTGACGAATGAAGCTGACGGAGTTGCATGGCAACGGCGGTCGTCCAAAAGCCAAACTTTCCAAGTTCGCTATCCTTCCGCTGCAGTCGAGTCTCGATCTCCAAAGGCATACAGCAGCATCCCCACCAGGTCTCAGTCACGCTCATCCTATCGACGATGGCTCTTCGCTTCTCTACGAGCTCGTTGTGGCGCAGCAGCTACCGACCGTGAACCTCTCGAGCACGCTGCTTTCCAAGTTTTGTTCAGCGCAAGCCCAGGAATTGCTGACCCAGTTCATGCGGAGGCGGTATCGTGCGTTCATTGGCCTTCATCAACTCGCCTCGTTTGCTTTCTTCGGAGTGATGCTTGCTGAAAACGAGGCCCTGCGTACCGGTTTTGCATGTGCTTCGTTCGTCGGTGTGCTTCCCGTGTTCGCGATGATACTCTTTCTCTCGATTGACATCATCCGACTTATGTCCAGCACGTACGAGTTCTGGTTCATGACGGCGTTGAGCCTCCTTCACTGGGGCTGCGTCGCGCTTATTCTGCGAGACGCTCGTGTGCCGGTTCTCTATGTCTCCTGGCTGAGTCTGCAAACTGTGATCATGATCGACGCGAACTTCCGGACTTTCCCAGCTGCGACGAGGTCCGTCATCGTCGCGATCCCGTCGATGGCGACACTTGGTGTGTGCTGCGCATTTAAAGTTGTCTCCGGTGCGCACTTCGATCCCGTCTCAGTGGGTAAGATCGAACTCTTCCCAGCGGACGTCGTGGTGTTCACAACATCGACGCTCGTGATCTTCATGGCGAAGAAAGTGTACTTCAAGTGGACGAGAAAGCACCAAACCTTCCCAGGTTGGCAATGCATCCCCTGTGTTGTACTTCGCTCGACGCTCAAGTACGCCGCCGTGCACCAAGTAGCCCGCCGGACCGCAACAGCGACAACAGCATCGATCGAGCATATTCAACTCCAACACTTTGAGCAGCGACTTCGGTTGGCGTCAGGGTCCTTGATCAATCTGCAACCGAGGCGCCTCCTAATTCCGCTGAAGTTCTTCTTGGAGTCCTGGAAGCCGTGGCAGCTTCGAGTCTTGTACCTGGTTGGCGTCACCGGGTTTATTTGTACCAGCGGCGCTTGGCTTCTTTCGCTGAGCGATTCACCAAACAGCTCGTACTTGGCCGTAACTTCGATCGTTGGCGCGGCATGCACTTTCATCTTCGTGCTGACGTTCGGACTGATGCTTCAGCACGAGGTGATGTGGGCCATGGTGTTTAACTTCGACTACATGTTCTCCGTCATGCAAGGGCACATCTTCATGCTCTGCCTCGGGAGCATGCTGCAGTGGGACGTGCACCGATTTCTCGCAGTCGTGTCGTGGAACGCGTGGTTCCAGTGGGTGCTCTTCCAAGATGGTCTCATACCAATTGTGAAGGAGCGACTGCGGTACAAGAAGCGATGCGCGGCTCCCGTCATGGCACTCCTTCTGCTGGGTTTCGTGCCGTTGCTCATTCGGATCATCGACGACAGATCTCTCTTCATGGATAGCATGATCGTGAACTTCCACATCTCCGGCTCACACGACTACAAGCTGCACGTCAAAGGCGTTGCACTGCAGCGGATCGTGACGATCCTCTGCTGGAGCGCGCGCCTCGTGTACGGACTCAGCTACACGCTGGAAGACGAGCTGCTGTTTATCCGCGGTCCCGTCGAGTACCTAAGTCCGTGTGACGTATTTCCAGAATAGTGATGACTCGCGACGCCCCAATTGTTGCTGGAGTAAATAAGGCTAATAACAACAAGAGGAAGATAAGGAGAAACAATATTGTCGGTCTGCAGGTCTGTGGATCACCCAAAAAGTCCAGAATGAAACATTATCTACTTGACCTTGCAGCTTCATTCGTCTTCTCCATCTGTCCTGTACAGACACGATCAAGTTAATATCAGCACGATCGATAGTAAAGTTCATCAGCTACAACCACGAAGCAATTGTGAACGCCACGTCAATTTGCTCAGAGACGAGGAGGATTCTAGTTAGTGCGTGTTTCGGATCTCCGTCATCTTGTTCCATTTGTTCTTGCTGCTGTTCATATCCGCAAAGTTTTAACCCGACGAAAGCGATGGCGCGCTGGGCTCCACCTCGATGATCGCTTCGATCTCCACGGCCACGTTGAGCGGCAGCGCGTTCGTGCCGACCGCCGAACGCGCGTGCTTGCCCTTGTCGCCAAAGATCTGCGCGATCGTGTCCGACGCGCCGTTGATCACCGCCGGCTGCTGCGTGAAGCCGTCGACGCAGTTGACAAAGCCCGTGAGCTTCACGACGCGCTTGATGTGGTCCAGGTCGCCGAGCTCCTCTACAGAAAAATTATAATACATACATACAGCCGCAAACGATCACAGACGTCAGCACCATGAGCGCAATATCTAAGTGGCCAAGCCATGTAGACAGCAAATAAATAAACGCACTCTTGAGCGTGGCGAGTAGACTGAGCACGACGCGCTGCGCGGCCGCGTAGCCGTCTTCGGCCGTCAGGTCCTTGCCGACCTTGCCCAAGATGAGCTCGCCCGTCGCACTCTGCGAGATGTGGCCCGCTGTCGTTCGTTCAGTCACAGTCAGGTCAATCCAAGAAAGATTTCGTTGCGTTAGTGCCAGAGGGAGAAGAAGGGAGGGAGGGCGCTATGGGCATGGACGTACCGGTGAAGAGCAGGTTGCCCGAGCGCACGATGTTGACGTACGTGCCCTTGGGCTCCGTGGCGGCCGGCAGCACGAGGTTGAGCTCCGCGAGGCGGTCGTCGATCTTGCCCATGTTGCTTTCCTTCCCTTGTTGATTTTGTTGGTCAGAATTGATGATGAATTGTAACCAATACAAAAATAATAAAAAATGGGAGAAATTTACCCCATATTTTATCATTGTTTTCCATAATTACACAAAAAAAAGACATTTTCTTTGTCCTTTTTTGCTACAGCGCAATTCACGATTGGTAACATTTAGCTTCACATTTGAAATTCGATAAACCAAAAGACCCCGACGAACTCGGCGAGAGGATCCGTTGGTCTCCACGGAAGCTGTGATGACCGCATCAACACTGCCGACCACTGCATTTGCCGGCGCGTCCATGAACATGCCCTCGCCAAACTCCAGGCGGTCGATCTTGGCCTCCGTGCCATTCTTCTTCTTCTGCTCAGGTCTTGCAAGCTCCGTGGCGTTCGCGCCTTTGCCCTTGGCCTTGACTGAAATGGCGAAGCGCAACTTGTTGGTCGTGGCTTTGAAGTTCCATCCGGACATCGCGACCGTGAACTTGACACCGCCAGCTGGCACGAAGACAATTTGGTTGCCGTTCATGGTCGTGCCACTGGTCGAGAAGATCGAAGCGGTCAAGTTGAACGCGACCGTGCTGGCCACAGCACCTTTATCCTTGACTTGGACAGCGGCGACGTAGGATGTGCTCATAGCGGAGCCCCCGTCGATCTGCGTTTCCACAAAATCCGCCCATACACCGTCCACTTGGTTGAGGTTCTCGGCATTGACGACGACCTTGTCCGTGGAATCGATCTCTTCGAGGCGAGACATGGCGAGATTGATCACCTGGCCCACAGCGCAGTCACCGCTGGGACAGATGTCCATCCTAGCGCCCGCTCTACCAAAGCTGGCGGAGGTCTTGGTCTTCTTGAAGGGTGCATCCGCGGCCGTCGTGCTGTTGCGGACTGGTGACTTGAAGCCTCGGTCGGCACCAGCGACGAGCGTGAGGGATACGATTGTAAACACGGCGGTAGGCGTGAAGATCTTCATTGTTGGAGCTTGGAGCTTGGAGCTTGGAGCTTGGAGCTTGGAGCTTGGAGCTTGG
>JAASFY010001291.1:0-10444 GCA_023334035.1 Globisporangium okanoganense
AAACTCAAGTCGCCTAAGAAACTGCAAAAGGACGCTGTCGAAGCTACTGATCTCGTGCGAAGTGGCGCAAGGCGCGAGCATCCGGCCGCAGAGCGTCGTCGCGCTGCTCTCGGAGCTGCACGCGCTGCTGCAGTCGTTCACGGTGTGTTCATATCGTATCAGTGCACGTTCATATCAACTGGGATTTAATCAATGGACGGCTTGTCATCCCCGCAAATACTTGCTCTGGATGGTCATTCGCATTCGCAGGTTTTGCATTTTTGACAGATATTCAATTCTGAATCTCGAGCAAGAGTGGGACCACTTGTCATCTTTATACTACGAAGCCAGCAACGACATGCACGATCGACTCGTTCCAGCTAAACTAGAGCTGTCTCCTAATACGCGGGCGACGATACAATGGGCGCGAGCATCTCGTGTCACGTCGGGTTGGCCTGCAGCCGTCCGAGAAAGATGCTGGGGCTGATCTGCGAGCTCAGGTTCGCGACGCAGTCCTTGGCGGCGAAGCGCGCAAGGCGATACGAGCTCTGGAGCGTGAACACGAGCGGGTCGAAGAAGAGCTCGACGTGTTGCTTGAACACGTGCTTGCCGAGCACCGCGCACATGAGCGGCACCTGCTTCCAGATCGTGTCCTACAGCACTGCGGTCTTTGGGAAATGGCGCAGGATGGCCACATCGGCGACGAGCGGCAGCAGCTTCACTGCTGTCTCGGGGGCCACGCTGCAGAGCTCGCGTACCAGGTACATAGCGCCGTCCGTGCTCTCTCAGGACTCCTTCGTGCGGTGCTCGTGGCGCTCGTTGGCTTTAAAATCGAACGAGCAGCACGAAATGCCTGCTTGCTGTGGTGCTTCTTCTCAGACTTGAGAATCTCGTCGTACTCCTGCTGGGACATGGCCGGCTGCATCTTTGCCAGCACGATGTACTCCTCTGCGACCGTAGCGATGCGCTCGACGGCCACGTGGCCGTAGGCGCGGATGGCATTACCCAATGCGATCGCAGCGTCCTCACGCACCGACCAGATCTCGTCCGAGAGGTGGTCAAACCAGAGGTGGTAGAGCTCGTCCAGGAAAGATAGACACTCGTCTGGAAAGCCCAGCACCATCTGCGCTGTGGCCAAGCACGCCGCGTCCCGCACCTGCCACGAGCTGTCGTACGGACTGACGATCAGCGCCTGGACGAGCGTAGAAACGTGGGGACAGATCGCGACCGCGTCCACTTTCGTGCCGAGCTCACCGATGCACGTGCACGCCGCCTTACGCACCGAGTGGTTGGTCATCTCGACGTAGTACTTGGCCACAACGTCGTGGCCGCGCGTGCCCATGAGCAGGCGCCAGGATTCCTGTGAGTGCTTGGACACGCGCTCAGCCACGTAGTAGCGGTTCAGGCACAGCCGCGGCACGAGCGTCGGCAGGTAGATCGTCTGGGCGTCGTCCTGGAGCTTGACCAGGAACACGCGCGTGGCGATGGACGCCGCGTACGGCATCTGGCTCCAGTTGTCTTGCATGCCGCGCGTGATGCACTTGTTCAGCGTGTCTGTGACGCTGCTGCGGTGCGCGTCGAGGAAACTCACCAGCGCGGCCTCACAGAGCACGGTGATCGTGTCGAGCCTGACCACACGCACGTGGCGGTTGATGTGGAAGCAACTCTTGGTCGTGATGAGCTGTATGAGCTCGGCCGTGAGGTACCGGAACGTCTCGTCACTGTCTGTCTTATCGAGGAACGCGGCGCCGCTGCCCTTGGCAATGAACTTGATCGCACAGAGCGAGCTCTCAAGCACCTTCCGACCGCTCACGTCGTTTAGGCGGTAGGGCATCGAGGGCGTGGACTCGGGCGACTGCGGCGGCGTCTCCATGCCGTTCACGCTCACGTTGGCATCGACGTCTTCAAAGCCGTTCTCCTCAAAGTCCGGCGACCGACTCGTGTTGCACACGACTGACTCGATGATCTGCGGCAGGAACTCGGCTGCGACCCACGCGATGTCCCAGTTCGCGAGCACGCCCAGCAATTTGCCTACTGACATGCGCATGCGCGGCTCGTAGTGCTCAATGTACTGGTGCGCAATCGACCGATCACATCCTTCAGAAAGCTTTCGGTGAACGGGAAGATGGCGTTATCAACTGAGCTGATGGTCATTTTTTTGAGGTCGCCGACAAAGACTTTCTCAATGTGCGGCTCGCTGTTCGAGAGCTGCAAGTGGGCCGCGAGCACGTCGCGAACAACTACGAGCGCCACGGCGAGCGGCTCCCAGCACTCCTTCCCGTAGAAAAGCAGCGTCGTGAGTTTCTGTTCGAGCAGCTCGCGTCTCTGCTCTGGCGACAGCAGCAGCGTGAGGTCGTCATCGTCGCCATCTTCGTGCTCGTTGGCTGGCGACTTGTCCGGCGTCTGTTGTTGTTGTGTCCACGGCCGTCTGCGGCATCTTGCTGCGGTTCTTGAGCGTGCGCAGCGCGCTCTCGCCGCTCGAGAGCTCCATCGTCAGTCATCAGCAACTTTCATGGCTTCTTATCGAGTCTGCAGATCACCACGACGGTCACGGGCCGCTTCAAGTGCCTCGACTGCTTCGAGGACGTATTGGACCGACAGATCATCAAGAACGAGCTCAAGCGCAAGTACATGGGCTCATCGTGGCCTACTCGAACGACCTCCACGTCGTGCAGCAGATCTTCGTTAAGAACCGCGAGCGGCCGCCGATCCCGTCCAATCTGCCGCCCTTCGCCGGGGGCATGACCTGGTGCCGGGGGCTAGCCGAGCGCATCCGGTTCCCCATGGAGAAGCTCCGGTAGATCTCGCCGCGCCTCGTGCTCGAGCGCAAGGACGCCAAGGAGGCTATCAAGATGTACACCAATGTCATGGCCATGCTCTAGAAGTACGAGGTACAGATGGCCAAGCAGTGGGGCGTGTCTATGAAGACGTCCTCCAATGCCAAGCTCAAGCTGCCGCTCATCGGCCGAGGGCTTGCAGTCGTGGCACCAGCGATAGCCAGTAGCCCAGAGCCTAGCCAGGTCCCAGCCCAGGTCCAGGCTCAACAGCCTGGCTCGACGACGGGCCAAGCCAATGGCCTGGTCTTTGCGAGCTTTGACCCGGCTCTGGTCCAGCTCCTGCGCTAGGTCAAGCCGACGACGATCCCGATCAAATCCGTCGTGGCGCTGTTGACGCACAAGCAACCTCCACAGACCTCCTGTCGAGCAGGATCGAGAACGACAGCAGCACCCACGGCGCCGTGAACGGGAACAAGCCCAGGAAGCTCATTCGCACGAGCTCGTTGCGTCACCCCAGAGATAAACCATCATGAACGTCAGCGGCGAGCCCAGGAAGTGGATGTTCACAAACAACGCGGCAAGCTGCAGACAATGCATCACAGATAAACCAATCGTTACAACACAGAAGCTACAATAATCACACAAAACAGATGAGCACTTACGATCATCATAGTCGCTCCGAGCAGCAGCATGTACAGGAAATCAGCAGTTCGACCACGGAACGACTCTTTTTCAAGCAGTCGGCAATACCGCACACTGTGTAGCAGAACGTAGTCGATCATCACGGTCACGATAGGGTCAAGGAGAAGGAACATAACGGCATTCCAAGCATACAGACACGCAACGTGCAGACAGCTTGCGAGGGGAAAAAGGATGCAGGAAGTACATATGGAACAGGAAGTCGATGCTGAAGAGCCCGAAGAACAAAAATTTCGTCAGCAACCGCCACACCTGCACCAGCATAACAACAGCCACACACGTAACAAGGTCGGCATGCGAGCTAACTCGGCTCATATACAAAGCACCACCACATAGACACGGCTGCTGAAGATGCAGAGCGCTCATACATCCATACACGCACGCACCTGTCCTTTGAAGAAAGTGAGGTTAAAATTGAAGTAGAGCGAGAACGGCGACACGAGATCCAACCCGCGCACGCGGTTGCTTGTTGGTTTATTCCTGAGCGCATGCCACTTGGCAAAGTACGAAAACATAATCGTACTTGAATGAATGCTCATAATGAATCGTACTTAAGGTAAACTTGTTGAAGTGACCGTCACTCTCGCTTGCTTGCGCCGTTTCGTGTGCCGCATAATTTCCAAGTGCGTCTCGGCCATCGAACACATCATATAGAAGACGAAGAGAAGAAGCATGAGCCGCCTGGTGCCGTACCACTCGAAAGCGCCAGAGCTCATCAAGACACGCGTCGAGCAGACGCTGACGACGACCATGCACCTCGTGCAGACCACCAGCCCGACGTCCTACGTGGTAATATAATGTATTTTTTGCGTTCGAGCTGTCGTTAAAAGGTGCTTCGTTATGTCCTCAGGCTTACATTATGACCTGACTTGCATGCATTTGTCGATCTCACAGATTCAAGAGCAAACACTGCGAAAGGAAGTACAAAGTGCTCATTGGAGCGCTGCAGAACTGCTCCTGTGGAGACAGAGACGTGTGCGTCCACATCTTGTTTGTGATGCTGAAGGTTTGGCTGCTATTGGTGTTATGGATGAGCTACCGAACACGAATGTATATTCCTATACTCCATGCTGACCGCGCCTCTTTCTTTCTTTTTATTATTAATGGAAAACAGATACTGCGGGTTCCAGCGACGACCCAGTCGTATGGCAGAAATCGCTCCTCGATTCCGAAGTAAGTCCCAGGAATAAAAAAAAACATGCGGCATTGCATCAACAAGGCTCTCACACGTCTGCTGTTTGTGTTGATACTGCTGGATATATCGATATGCTGCTTCGTGGAGACTATCGTGAGCAGTCAAAAGCTGCTCCATTTAAAAGTGTGACTTCGTTTCTGAAAAAGCAGAAAGAAGCAGCTGCTGCACCACCGACTGAAGCTGGCGAGGCCGAAACTGAGCGCCATGAGCTGGTAGAAGGAGAAGCGTGTGCAATCTACCAAGAAGATATGACCGACAGCCAGCCACTCACTCACCTATTGCAAAAAGAATGTGGCAATAATTTCCACATTGAGTGCAGTACGTTACCTGCTGCATACTGACGAGCACTGTGCTCAAGACAGATATTGCCGACACGTGTGCTGCTTCGCTGCTGAACAGTGAAAGTGTTTGAAAAAAGCCGCAAGCGGTCCAAAAAAACACCATCTGTCCACTGTGTCGTCATGACTTGGGTAATCTCGCGCTGATTTCTTTGAAGAAAGATATCAAAGTTGCCAACCGTGCTTCGAATGTCCACAAAAACACGTCTTGCAAAAAATGCCAGGTGAAGCCAATTCGATGTGCTCGATAACTTCGCATTCAGTGCAACAGCACAAACCTCTGTGAAAGATGCTTCAGTAAGTAAATGCGTGCAATTTTCAGCATTTCCTTCTACCAGCACATGTGTTGGCCACTCACAAATATATAATTGGCAACTTTTAGAGTCTGGCGCGCACGCAACCACTCATTCGTGGTGAAAACGACACACCAGACTCGTGGATCCCAGCGGTTCGAGAAAGCGAACGAAGAAAACAACTTCGACCCGATCTCTTCGAGGAGCTTCAGAGCAGAGAACTTTCAAACAACGACTATGATCTGTTGCTGCAGCTCGATCAACTTGAGAAAGTTCCTAATCCAAGACTATTTGCTTTCCAAGCTTGGTGGGCAGAAAGTGATTGCAGAGAATGCAAAAGACGTTTGGTGAAGCTGGCGGGCTTTGCACAACTTGCAGACAGATTCTGAGAATCTACGCTGATGTGCGATCGACTATCTGTGGAGTACGTTTTGCACGCCATTCTTATTACGAAATTCCTGGATACCATCTAACATGATCGTATACACACAGCATGCATTCCATGAGAGTTGTTTGTCAAGATCATTTATATCTCAAGTCTACGTCTGTCCGCATCCAGAGATTGCGAGCATGTGCTCGTCCCTAGGCTGCATCATCTGGCTGTGAAGCAAATGGAGCAAACGAGCGAGCAGAAGGAGACACGACAGGAAGTTCAACACACAAAGGCAGCGCTTCCATCACTGAATTGTGTCATCTCAATTCAGCAACGAGGAGGACCTCCGAGTCAACAGCAAACCATGCCCCAAGCTAACTGACAGGACACTGAAAAAGAAGGAGCATCAGAACATTGCAGAAATGATGGAGGAATCTGCCTCCAGTGTTCGGGCTTCAAGCAGTGAGTCTTGTCTCCCTTGGTCGGCATGAACTTTTATCGGAGTTCATAAACAACCTGATGGAAGAAGACGGCACCGATCTTCGCCAGCAACGAAAGCCATCAACAAGCCAATAATCCGCACGCCACACTCGAGTCATGAAGACGTTGCCTCAGAATGCTGTCACTTCAATACCCCCAATGTCGAGACAGTCAAACGATACCAGCTCTCGCTATTGGAATTAACTTCTTGATCGATCGGATGGACCAAGCTGAGAGGACCCGAGCTGATCTTCAGAACAACGAAAAAGACAGACTTTAAAAGCAAAGACTACAGCGCGATGAGCGCACGCGAACACGAAACACAGCAACAGACAATCCATCTGGGATGTTTGGCGGAATCTCAGGCAACTCGACTGCGGAGGCAACAATCCTAGACGCCAAGCAGTTGAAAGCGGAGGAAAATTGCTCAGTGACGCAGAAAAGGTCCCAGGATGAGCGTGAATGAAAGCGCAAAGCCAAGGATGATCAGCAAAGAAAACACCAGCAGCAGCTTCAGCACTCAGATATCTCGCCTGAAATGTTTATTGGGGTCTCTAGGTAAAAAACATGCATGCATGCGCATGTTACACACGGCTAAGTATGTTTTGGTTTGGATGATACACTCTAAATGTCTAATAGATGAAATTTCGCCTCTTGCCATGCCCGTGGTGGTATCTTCTCGCAGTTGAGGCACTAGGGCGTCCGCGACGATGCGATGGAGAGATGGTTGGCAACGTGCCGTTTCGTCGGCGCAGGAGAGTCGAAAGCAAGATCGCCGCCGTGACTGCCAGTGTGATCAGAACCTCAGGCAAGAGTACCGCTGCCAGCTTCGGCAAGATATCGTCCGTGAGGCTCGCGAACTTGTGCTCGAACTTGCACGACGAGATCCTTCCACGTGGGTCGCCGCAGTTTTCAAAGCAGGTTGCAGATCGTGCCTTTCAGCATGTGGCACGACAACTGCATCGACAGGTTTGGCGTATCGCACGAGACCTTTTGGCTCATCCCCCTGGACGTCAATCATCGCCACCGGGTCGTACTCGGGATGTCAGCGACGCTCAAGTGGTGAATGTTCGCGCGATTCACTTTCGTCGTCATGCCACCGTTGTCGTAAGCCAATTTGCTGTAGCTCTGCACAAACCCAAGAGGTGAGAACGTGACCGAGGGCTTCCCGAGAATCGATCCAACCAGGCGCGCGATGCCGCCTCCCATCGAATGGCCCGAGCACCAAAACCTCTCGATCTTGAATCGAGTTCACGTAGAGAAGAGCTCGCAGTAGTAACACGACTCGTGCCGCTGTCCACAGAGCGAAATGAGCTCGCTGTAGAGCACGATCAGCGTGGAGAACGTCACGTCGGACCAGATCCGGATCGTTGGGAAGATCGCCGACAGGATCGCAAACATGACGGGCTCAAAGAACATCTTGACGTCCTCGATGAAGTCCGCGGGGCGCCAGATGTCTGTCCCGCGCACCGAGATGACGCTCGTGTTGAGCGACGAGAAGTACGTCTCGAAGAAGTCGAGCTCTGAGCCTGTCTTGGTATTTAGCGATGGGAATCGGACCTCCGCTCAGCGGAGAAGTTCGAAAAGACCGTCGCGACAAAGTCGGCCGTGTCGTTGGATGCTGGATTAAGGTACGCCGCCTCTGCTAGCAGCCGACGTCCACGAGGGTGAGGCCGTTGAAGCGGTTCGCGCAGCTGGCGTAGATCGGAGAGTCCAAGTGCATCGCCTCTACCGGAGTCGCTGCGAGCCCCAGGTGGAGCTTCACGACCGCTGTGTGGTGAATATGAATACAGCCGTTTTCGAACGCCACGGACGTCGCGTCTGGAAACCACTTTGCATTCTTCAGTAGGTCAGACAAGATACTGAAGCTCGAGAGAGCGCCTACAAAGAGCAGCAGGATCACCGTCGAGTCCACGTAATTCTCACTTGGAGACTTGGCAAAGTACGTCTCGACGTGGAACGTACGACCTGGGATCTAGTACATGGGCACACCGCCAAAGAAGCTCGCGAATTTGTCGGCATCGAGCGTCGCAGAGGTCACGATGAGCTTGAAGTCGCTGCGGCGCTTGCGCAGGATGCCGAAGAGCACGTCCGTGTTGAGCGTGCGCTCATGGGCCTCGTCCATGATCACAGCCGAGTACGTGTCCAGGTCTGCCTTTCGCAGCGGCTCGCGTAGTAGCACGCCCTCGGTCATGTACTTGACAATCGTTTTGTCGGACGCCAGGTCTTCGGAGCGGATCGCATAGCCCACCTCTTCTCCCAGTACGACGCCCATCTCCTCACTCACACGCTACGCAACCGACATGGCCGCCACACGACGCGGCTGCGTGCAGCCAATCATTACATACTACGAGTAGCCTTCTTCGTGCAAGTACTGGCTCAGCTGCGTTGTCTTGCCCGACCCAGTCTCGCCCACGATTACAACAATCTGGTTCTCGCGGATCACCTGCAGCAACTCGTCGCGACACTGGTAGATGGGCAGAAACTGGCGCTGCTGCATGATTGTGCGCGTCTTGGCAAACTCACTCACGGCCTTTTGTTTCTTCAGATGGGTCGACAATTGGCTCTCGGTCTTGTTGTTCACGCCGCCACCGTCGCCTTCCTGTTTCTTACGCGCTTCGTCGTCCTCCTCGTCCGAGTTCTCGGCGGCTTTCACGCCGATGGCGTCGCCCATGCGCGAGCCGCCAATCTCCCAGAACTGCTTGTGCATCTTGGACCGTTCGCGCTTGTCACGCACTTCGCGCACGAGCTGACTGCCTTTGCGCGCACAGATCGCGAAGTCCAACGTCGGCTTCTTTACGGTCGACACCATCTCAGTCTGCGTCGTGAACGACACGCGGCCGTCCAGGAACGGCGGCTTGGTGTTGTGCACCATGATCTGCACGCGCACGTCCAGCTCCTCGTCGAATTCCGTTTCTACGCGGCCGCTGGCCCCCACGCCACTCGTGAGCAGCCGGTTGTTCTCCCACATCTCCTAATCCACGTTGAGCGCCGAGGGGCACGTCGACATGTCCGTGAGCTTCGTCTCGTCGCGCGCGCGCGTGGCCGCGAGCTTCTCCTCCATCTCGCGGAACTTCTGCTTGTTGCCCAAGAACGCGCGCTCCTCGTGCATCTCGTAGCCGCCGGCCTCGTCGTTCAGATAGAACTCCCGGTCGAAATCCTCCTCCGTCTCGTCCTCGTACTGATTCTAGGGCGCCTCGAGCCGGCGGAACGTGCTGCACTGGCGGTCGTTGTCCTCCGCCGCGTACCCGTAGCGGTCCTCCACCCTATCGTTGCGCGCGCCCGAGCGCGTCATCGGACTCAGCGTCGGGTGGTCCCAGTCGCTACAGCCACTTCTGTTACTGCTGCTGCTGTCTCGACCGCGCTGTGTGCTGGGCGTTCTTGAGGGCGGTTTCCGTCCGTCACGGTCGCGGGATCTGTCGGGAGAGAGCAAGGAGACGCTACGCAGGCGCTCGGGCTCGTCGCACTCGCTCACATTCAGCGCCACCGACCGATCGGAGCGCGTGCTTATCGTGCTTATCGTGCTGGCTGGCGCGGACCGGCGGTCGTGCTCCCTACTACTGTGGCTGTTGCGATCTATCGCGGCGAGTGCGGACAGAAGAAGACGATCCGTCGCGTCGCTCGCGGTTCTCCTCGCTCAGCTGTCGTCGTCTGCTGCCATCATCTGCAAATGATGACCGGCGAGGACGCCTGCTGCTGATTCTATATACGCTTCTCCTCTGCGAGGCGGTCGAGCCCCAGTTGTGAGACGCGTGGGTAAGACTCGTCACCGGCGCCATCCCTGCGCACGTTCCCAAAGACTGTATTTCGATCATCACGATATCCTAACGACGACGGACGCTCCGATCGCGACGCGGACGAGCGCTCTCTACTGCGGCTACGGCTGCGGCGCCTGCTGCTGCTACGTGACAAGTCCCGACTGCGACTTCTGTTGCTGCGGTGGCGCGACTGCGACGAGCGGGCTTCAGGTGCCATCTCTTCTGATATGTTTAGTGAATTTGTTTGTTTTTGTACTCAAAGCGGGAGGTGAAAACTGATCCAGTACTGATCAGGTACTGAGTATCTGATAAAACTCACGCTATACTACTCTGTCCCACGAATTTATGCCGACTTCTCGGTTTTGTTCATAAAAAATGGATGAAACGGAATTGGTGAGCATAAAACACTGTCCCTGAAAGCTGCTGGTCTGACGCATTCTGACATATTTTTGGTTTTATCAAAACAGGTAGTTTATTGGAACAAATCCCAGCTTTTCAATCATCATTTTTCAGAGGTTTTAGGTTTTATTTCGAAACTCCACCGATATGAAG
>JAASFY010001292.1:0-10434 GCA_023334035.1 Globisporangium okanoganense
CTCTTTTATGTTCCCCACAATAATCTCGGACAGCATAGTATACAAAGTCAAGTCATTAGTGTCCGAGAATATTGTTGGATATATCATATTCTGATAAAAACTGGCACCTGTTTCTGTCTTCCTGTTAAAGTTCCGCATGTCGAAAGTTCATACAAACGTCAAGACAAACAAGCGAGCTGAGCCAGACTCAGTTTATCAGACCTTTATCAGACCCATATCGAGTCACTTTCATGCAAGAAGAAAAAGAAAAAAAGCAAGAAGCCGAAGCAGCAATGAGCATGAGCAGCATGACCCAACGATACACTCTTGGCCAACATAAAGCCATCGGGTGTGCACTCGTAGTCGGCAAGATCGCTGTTGCCGTGGCTGCCGACATCGTCGAGATAAACCCGTCCAAGCTCCGATCCCAAGTGCGGGATGTCTTGTATGCTCAGAGTCTGCACCAGGAGCAGCGTTCACTACAGCTACCAACCGAGGTGCTCCGGACCGCTCTGCGCTTGCGGCCAACGTTGGCCCAAGGCCCCAGCACTGATCGGTGGGGATTGCGCGATCCCAATTCATCCATTTGATTGGATATAAAAGAGCATGACAATGCAATATCTCCAATTTCATTGACTGAAATAGATAAATGATGGCCATAACTGTTCCTTAAGTACGCACCAAGTTCGAACTTATAGATACTGCACAAACAGTAGTTTGGCAGAGTGGTTACTGCGGTGTAACTCACTCGTGTACCCCGTTACACTCCCGATGGAGTTGCCCGCGCATAATTTCTGACAAAGCCATGGCTAAGTTGCTAAGAGCAACCACAGCAGTACCCCGGCCTTCATCCACGCCGGAATACCGGTCAAGTTCACAGAATCTACCATGCACCAAAAAACTGTCGTCATCGACCAGAACATGACGATCACAGGTGTGTTGCTCTCACTATTCCTCTATTGTTGTGTACTGTGGTCTGTGCTAAGTTATACTGTGTAATATTGCTTACAGGCTCATTCAACTACAGCAATAACGGATTCCGCAGTTACCAACGCGTGTTGGTATTCCGAGGCCAACCTGCTGTCGACGACGCGTGTCGGTTCTCCGTGCTGTGGACCTTTCGGGCGCTCTGGGTAGCAGACTTGAACGACACGGTGTTGAGCGACAGACAACATTGCTCAACACCGTGTTGCCAATGGTGGCGACGATGGTATCGCCGTCGAGTAGTGGAGTAGTGGAGTAGTGAATAGTGGAGTAGTGGAGTAGTGAATAGTGGAGTAGTGGACGAGTGGACGTATTTTATAATAAGCCAAAATCTGTTTTTTTCTGCATTTTGTGTCAAGGGTCCTCGAAAACCACAACAAAGTCGAAAATGGCGGAAAATGAGGACGCCGAGCGCACGGCGAGCGAGGCGGAGCCTGAAGAAGAGAGCGACCTGGACGCGGGGCTGACCTCGGACTCGAGTCCGCTGAAGAGTGGCTCGTCTGCTACCAGTGGCGTCAGCGGCATGCACGACAGGAAGCGAAACAGCACGGTACGCCACGTTCATGCTCACACTTCTTGCCATAACAGTGTTGAGTCACGGGCAGCGAGAACCTTACGTGTGCGTGTTGCTGTATAATGTAATGCAAAGCTTCTGATGTCATATGCTGGCGTGGATGACGCAGCGGATGCTGGAGGCGAGGGCGTCGCATCCGCCTCGGACTACTGGAAAGACGGCGTTCCGCCAGACTCGATTGACGGTAAAGCTTAATGCTATGCATGCAATACATACGCGACCGCATTGTTAATTAACGCACTTTGAGTTTCTCGTGGCTGTAAATAGTAAAACTTGCAGCGATTCGGCGGTACTTTCGCGCCACGCGCGCGCTCTACGAGCTCCAGTTCCAGATGAAGCGCCCCGCCGCGATTCTCAGGATGAAAACCAACTCGGTGAGCTTAAAACGAGTCCAGAACAGGCGTTGGTGCCGGCGTTAAGCCACATATTACGACTAATACTGACTCTGTGTACGTATGTACCTTGATGACAGTACGGCTTCAATAAGACGAACTCCACGTTCGACACGCTCGCTGCACTCATCACCCCACTACGCCAACGCCAAGTCTTCGGTACGAACAATTAATTGCTACGTCTGCACTATCATAATAATATTATATATAGCTGTTATGCAGTACCGTACTGATAATTTAAATATTTTATATGTTGCAGATGAGTGGACAGCGCTCGAGATCGCGATTTTTGAGGAGGCTTTTGAGAAGTTTGATCGCAAATTCCATTTGATCGCCGACCAGGTACGCTTTCCAAAGCAAGTTTTGATGAAGAGCTGTCGTGTCTCTATTGAACGCTCGAATCTTATCGTGTATTGCTGTGTGTGTTGGCGAATAGCTGCCAAATAAGAGCGTGAAGGACGTGATCGCGCTCTTCTACGTGTGGAAGCGCCACGGGTCCTGCGCCAAGTACACGGACTTTGACGACGACGACGACCTGCCGGAGCCAGACATGCCAGCTGAGACAAAGTACATGGCCCAGCAACTTAAGAGTACGTCACGCCATTCAATGGGCTGGCTGTGTGAATCCATGTCTTACTAACTGACAAATTAATCATGTGCCACAATATTCACAGGACGCCAGGTGTGCACACGAGAGTACATCAGCGCAGCGCGGTGTCTGTTCGCGCCGCGATCCGCCCCTTTGGCCAACCACAAGCGAGCAAAGATCTCGGACTTTGGCTTGCAAGGCATGCCGAACCTCAAGTCTGCTGTCCACGGGACGTCGCTGCTGCGATCCATATCGCCGCTCGGTTCGTCATATAAACATCCATGCTGACGGACTTTGGCTCCAAATTTGGTGATCTAATTAATGGTTTGTTTGTCTGTGGCTGTAGATTCCTGGACGCCGATTGAGATCCGCGTGTTTGAAGTCGCCATCGAGTGCTACGGGAAAGATTTCCACCGGGTCGCGCGTGTGGTACGTCTGAGGAATTGCTTTTATCTATGGCCACTCATGTGGATAATCAGGATGCTAACATGACTGGAAAAACAATTTAGATCGAGACCAAGACGTGCTCCGAGACGATCGCATTGTATTATATCTGGAAGAAGGACCCGCACTACCAGACTGTGAAGAACCGCTGGGGGAAGAACGAGATCTACCAATCCAAGAAAGACTTCGTGGCGTCGGGTCATCACCCTGCAGCAGCCACAGAGAGCTAGAGGACGACAATGTAAAGAAACTGACCCAGTGAATGACTGGAACGCAATCCTCAAGTGACTGGCCAACAGGTAATGAAGAGCGATGCAAGCGAAATTTCTCTCTGTATTCCTGTTGTGCTCGGATTCTCCCCGTCCTCGTTACTTGTATTCTCTGGGCTTTTGTCCACCTAATCAATGGAGATCACCATCGGCTCGCTCGCATTAGCAGTTTTTGCTTTCTCGACCAGGCCCACTTGAGGGTAGCTCGAGAGCGCCTTGCAGTCGTCGCAGACCCAGGAGGCCGGCGGCACCTCGATCACGTTCGCGCACTCCTTGTGGAACATGCGATGGCAGAGGTCGCAGAGCAGGAGGTCGTCTTCGTCGCTCGAGCATTTCTCGCACGGCTCCTGGTCGTTCAGCACGGAGCGCGACGCATAGGAACCTGGGGCTGTTGAGCCAAAGCCTTCGTCGTGGAATCGGTTGTGTTGCAAGAGCTTGATGTCGCGGTAGAGCTGGTAGCCGTGGAGCGCGTGGCCAATGTTCTTCAGGTTGAGCTTCTGCTCCATGAAATATGGGAACTCCACACGCAGCGCCTTGAAGCCCTGCGCCTGACGTTGCTGGAGCATTCGCGCGAGCGAGACAAACTCCGACGGACGCGCGCGGCGCTTGCCAAAGATCTGGACCAGGCTCTGCTTGGCGTCGGCCGTCATCCAGATGAAATCGTAGTCCACGATCCCCTCTGGCAGGATATTTAACTCCATGAGGTCGCACACGATCTGCCAGCACGTAAACGAGCCGAGCGCGTTCCCGTTGAAGTTCTGGAGCACTTCAAAGACCTCCTTCACGGTCTTGCAGTTCTTCACGTTGTACGTACACTGGTCGAGGTTCTCGAGAAAGTCCTCGAGCGTCTGCAGGTATGTGTCCACGTTAATGTCGCGGTTGCCCGCGAGGATCTCCGTGTTGGGCTTCTTCTTGATCAGTGACAGTAGGCTGTGAGCAAACACGCATCGGTTGATTAATATAAGTCAGGACAGTGCATTAAGTTGGCTGTGCTGGCTCGGATATTAGTAGATGTACCGTTTCTTGAATGCCTTGAGCTCGTCGGACTTTGGGATGCCCTGCACGTCGTAGAACGTCTCGATCTTGTTGCAAAAGCGGAAGACGACAGCCATCCACAGCACTTCGCGCAGGCTACGGCGGTCCTGGTGGGCCTTCTGCCATCGCAGCACGCTCTTGCGCAGGTATGCCGTCGTGCGGTCCAGCTCACGATAGATATTCCACGTCGCTGTCAAAAAAAAGCACAAGGTTAGATCTCGAATTATCTATGTGGGAATAGAATACTTTTTCTTACCAAAACCGGTCAGCGCTGGGTCCACGTTCGGTTTGTCCGGGGTGAACGTATAGCTGCAGCATAGGAGTCATAAGTATACACATTAGATGAGTCAAATAGAGCCAACCAATCTTGAATCCAATGCAAGAACGCACCTGTGCCACATGGCGTGACGCTGGTAGACAAAGTCGTAGAACGTGAGCGCGCGCAGCCACCAGCTCTTGTACCCTTTGCTGTCGTCGTTTTCGAGCAGGTGGTCCTCCAAAAAGCTGAGCGACCGCTTGACGTCTTCGCCCTCGCTCGACGCTTTCGTCACGCTGCTCTCGCCACGCTTCGGTCGCTTAGACGAACTGCTGCTGCTGTTGCTGTTGCTCTTCTCGCTCTTCTTCTTCTTGCCTTTGAGCTTCAGGTGCTCGGCCTCGCACTCGACACCGCACACGGGCACCGACGGGATGTTCTTCATCGAGTTGGTCGACATGTACTCTGGGTTGGGACGCTCGCACACGAAGCAGTGCTCCATGTCCATCTCCTCGGGGCTGTTGGTGTCCTCATTGTTAGTCTCGTTGCCGTCCTCGCTCGGTCGACGCTTCTTGTCCTTCTTCACTGGACGCAGACCCTTGGACTCGAGATACCGCGCCTCGCACCCCTCCGAGCACACGGGCACGGGTGGTGCCTTCTTCACCTTGTCCGAAGAGGTCCACACGGGGTTCGGCAGGTGGCACATGAAGCACACGGACGGGTCCGGCGCGTGCTCGTCCGACGCGTAGCTCACCTTGGCGCTCTTGCGGTCGAGCTTGGACGACGCGCCACCGCCCTTGCCCGAGACGTTGTTGAACCACTCGCTCAGCTCGAAGCTGTCGCCGACCGTCGTCATCGTGGCCTTTGATCTCGCTTTTTGGCGCGTGTGGGTTTCGCCCCAATCAAAGACAATCGTACTGTGGATGTCCATGTAAGTACGATAAATCCAGCACTGCATCAACTCTGCAAAGTACGATTGGCCTCGTCGCGCACAATCCCCAATTGTGCCCGATTTGCTGTTTTGTTGTTTGCATGTCGTCACAAAATGGAAGTCAAGGCAATGGCGCAGAGCTGCCAGGAAATGAATGGCACGAAGATTGGTGGTGGTCGATGGTTGAAACCAAATAAAGACTGTGTTTTTTGTGAGCTTAGATGCGGTGTTTTCGGTGCAAGTGTCCATCCAATCCTTGGATGCTGCTCGCACACGCGTGGGCGAATGGCCCTCTTCGTGGTTTCCTAATCTTCTTCTTCTTCTTCTTTGATGCTACCTATCACGTATTGCATACCTTCGCACACGCGGTGGGTGACGAGCTTAGTTCTTCAACTTGGACTTCAGGATCTCTTCCAGCTTGACGATATCAGCGCTGAAACCACGGATGCCTTCCGCGAGCTTCTCGGTCGCCATGGCGTCCTCGTTCAGGCTCAGGCGGAACTCCTTTTCACTGAGCGAAATCTTTGGGCCAGTGTACTTCTTGGCAGCGCTCTCGTGGTCCAACTTGCGAGCAATCGTCTCGGTGCTCTTGCTCAAGTCGTCCAAGAGGTTCGGCGAGATGGTGAGACGGTCACAGCCGGCTAGCTCGGTGATCTCACCGACGTTGCGGAAACTGGCGCCCATCACGATGGTCTTGTAGTCGTACTTCTTGTAGTACTGGTAGATCTTGGAGACCGAGATGACGCCAGGGTCCTCGTGGGACGCGTAGCTCGTCTTGCCGGTCTTCGCCTTGTGCCAGTCGAGAATGCGGCCAACGAAAGGAGAGATCAACGTGGCGTTGGCCTCAGCGCAGCCAACAGCCTGGGCGAAGCCGAACAGCAGGGTCATGTTGCACGAAATGCCCTCCTCTTGCAGCACCTTGCACGCCTGGATGCCCTCCCAGGTACTGGCGATCTTGACGAGGATGCGCTCTTTGCCGATGCCAGCCTTCTTGTACATCTCGATGATGCGGTGCGCGCGGTCAATCGTGGCGTCCTTGTCGAAGCTCAAGCGAGCGTCAACTTCCGTCGACACGTAGCCTGGCACGATCTTCAGGATTTCGAGGCCAAAATTCACCGAGAGCTTGTCGATGATGTATCCGAGACGGTCGCTCTCCGAGATGTCCTCCTCGAGCGCCTTGCCGTAGGCGACGGCGTCGTCGACCAGGTGCGCGTACTGCTCCATGGTGGCGGCCTTGAAGAGCAGCGACGGGTTGGTCGTGGCATCCTGCGGCTTGTACTTGGCGATCGAGTCGATGTCACCGGTGTCGGCGACGACCGTCGTGAACTCCTTGAGCTGGTCGAGCTGGGTCGCTTCCTTAAGCTTCTTGGTTGGCGAGCCGCTCATACTTGTCGACTTGTGTGGAGAGAGGAGAGGAGAAGAGGAGTCTTGTGCTGGAGCGCGCAGATTCGAGAATGAGCGCGTGCTGCGGAAGGGCGCAAGCGTGCGAGCCTATTGCGTCAGATACGGACGCAACCGAGGCGGCAACGACGACGTCGGCTCACAAGCTTCAGCGTTCCACATTCAACAAAACTCGCAATCATGCGACGACGACGGCAATATCCGGGACGGGCCGCATGAGACAAATTGTGCGGAGTGGTGACACCCGCTCCAGCTGTTGCAGGAACTGTGTCGGACTTCATGGGTGTGGGTTTTGAGGAGATCCACCAACCCGTTTTGAAAAAGATCGGGTTGTTGGAGACCTTTTCTGTCGACTTTAATTAACATGGTAAAATACAGTTCAAGTGAAGGTTGCGATTAGAAAAGCACAAAAAAGAATAGCAGCGAAGTAATTTATTTTTCTTCTTGATTACCTGACGGTTTAGTTGCTAAATCACTTTTTCAGGTGCTGCATTTCTTTCGCGTCACCAAAATTACTGGCGTAGCAACCGCTTTCACCCAAGCAGCAGCTTTGGGTGGGATAGGGGATTGCGCAACAGGGCAACCGAGTTCAGCACCGTTTTGGCACGTGGCAACTTGTCAAAAAAGCAAGCAACCCATCAAGCTCGCGCGCACAAAGTTGCAAGCAAACAAGCAAGCAACTCGTGGACACCTCGACGCAAAAGCCATCGCTGCTGGCTTCATGCACGGAGGGGAAAGCAACGAGCCAGCGCTCATTCGCACCTGTCCGCAACTCGCAACTCGCAACTCGAGCGAGATGGCTGCGTTACTGCAGCGCCAAAAAGGAACGCAACTTCAACTCGTCCGCATCCGCACGAGCCAGCAAGCAGCACATCGCTTGTTGGATCGCGGGTCGGCGCTAACGCAACCAAGATAACTGGGAGAGAGAGATACATACACACGTCTATTTGGTACGGGGTATCCTATACGTTGTGCGCATGTTAGCCACAAGCTGCAACATGCGCTCGAATTCTCTAGGTCGCTCTGGATCTTGTGCTGCTTACAGCACCTCGGAGAACGTCTCGGTCGCCTTCTCGTACATGCCGAAGAACACGAAGCCGCCGATACTGATCCACATCGTGCGCGGGCCGATGCCGGAGAAGAGACGCTTGGCCCCCTCTTCCCGGTACACGCGCGAGAACGTGTCCAGCGTGTTCTTGTATTCCACACCCTTGGCGTCCTTGCCGAGCATCAACCGCGTCTTCACGACGTCCAGCGGCGTCGTGATCGACGCAGCGACGCCGCCTGCGATCGAGCCGCAGATAGCACCCTGGAACGAGCTCACCGGCACGTTCTGGTTCTGCGACCATTGGAACTGTAGCAAGAAGCAATTATATATGAGGTCGTGTGAGCCACGTACGTGTTAATATAAGCGCAACATGCAAGCTTTAGTTCGTACCTTGAGTCCTTCCCACAGTGGGAACTGGATGAACGAAAACGGGATCTCACGCGCAATCATGCTGAAGTAACCGCGGTAGAAGCCCGAAAAGCCCTGCGCCGCACGAATGCCAGCGACCGCCTCGCCGATAGACTTGTACACACCGGTCTGCATTCGCTGCTTCACGATCTCCGTTGGCACTCGCACGATGCACGCGGCCTGCGAAAGAAATACACACATCATGCGTGAGCGCGTTGTGCGGAGCCAACATCACAAAATCAAAATCATGCAGGTTCAACTCGCCGTTTCTCCGCAGGCAGCGGCAGCCATGTGCGCGAACGGAGAGTGCTTCTTCTCCGGGAAGTACGTGCCGATGAGGTTCTTCGACGTCTCGTACGTGCTGAAGAACATGGCGCCTGCAATGATGTCGTTTGCATCAATGAGTCAGTGGACTGGGTGGTGCTAATCAATGATGAGCATGCCAGCAGTGTACTCACCACCAGGAGCCGAGCCAGCGGCAGCGGCGGAGAGCCCCGAGTAGATGCCGCGGAAGCCGCCGGCCTTAAAGAAGCCCTCAGCCGACTGCAGTCGCGTCTTGACCGTGTCCAGCGGGAAGAGCGCAATGTCCACCGACGTGCCGGCCACGGCGCCGCCCTGTGCAGAACCATTAGAGTAGCACGCTTAGTTGAATACGCATACAGGTGGAAATACAGCGAGAGAGCTCGTACCAGCAGCGACGGGAGGAAGCCCTTGGCCTTGGCTTCGGCTGGCGCGCTCTTGGTCTCGCTCGACGTCATGGTCTGTTGCTGAGGTCGTCGCGGATTTGAATGTGTGGATGGATGCGTGCCTAAGTTTGTTTGGGCACGCGACGCAAATGTGGGCAAATGCGATGATTACGTGCAAATTGATATCAGATAAGTAGGTTAATACAAATATGTTTTAAAACATGTTTGAATACCGATAGTTGATATCAATTCGATATGATTTCTTACCTGTTATTTAGCACGCTTATCGGGAGTAATACCGGTACAGTTGCGAACTACCGGTACTATATCTGTTTTAACTTATAACGTAAACTCCCAGTTTAATGCGCTCAAAAGCATAGCTAAGACTCTGGTCTTTGACTCTCTAGCCTCGTAATGGTCTCCAGGAGTGGGGTCAGTTGCGGTCTTTCACACTTAGATACAGTCCAATTTTGACCAATCAAAAACAAATCAATCACCCAATCAAGTAGCTAGAATTATGCGGGTCACAATCCAGGTCCATGGGTTTGAACGCGCGCTCAAAGAGAGCAATTTGAAGATGGCGACTCGCCCGTCGCTGTATCGTAGTCGAGGCGCTCACCAGCAGTGCCGCCACTGCACTGGAGCGATGATGCAGCGTCAGAGCTACTTCGCTTGAGGTACGACGCGATGGCTGGCATGTTCGAGCGCGCAAAAAGCTCGGCTCAGCTGAAGACCATTTGGGCGTTTCTTGCGGCCGAGCTGTCCCGGTGCGTCGCCCAACCGATCAGTGCCCAGCAATGCAAGTCTAAGGTACGCTTATTTTGCAAAAATTACAGGTGTATGCTCTGCTTGCGCTCACTGACAATATTGAATGCTATCGTTCTTGTTTAATGTAGCTGAAGCACATGCACAAGCAGTACACTGCCTTTCGGACTGCTCAGCAAGAGACCGGTAATCAAACTGAGCTGGCACTGTACCCTCTCGCTTGCTTTCAGCAGATGTGTGATGCGTTTGGACAGTGTGCTGGCTTGTCGGCGGACATGCTCTTTTCGAGTGACGTTGCTCGAGACCCCAGCACGCAGGACGATAGCGGCGCGCTTGAGCGAGAAGTACAGCTCGATGACACCAGTGACGCGCCATCCACACCGCAGCCAGCGAGAGGTCACGCACTGGGCAAACGCAAACGCCAAGGCAACAGCGTTGTGAAGGCAATGCACATTCTACGTGATGGACTCTCCGATGTAGCTGATGCATATAAACAATCGAGTGGCGATCAACGAACCACGAATAGGAATGAAGAAATCCTATTAGAAATTCGCGAGTTGGCCCAGTCCGTTCGTGAGCAAGCTATGGCACTAACCTCACTCATCAACATTTAAAAAAATAAAAATAATAAAGCAAATCTGCGATTGCATTTCTCTTTCGTTTAGCCACTTCTCTC
>JAASFY010001293.1:0-10434 GCA_023334035.1 Globisporangium okanoganense
AACAACAGCTCCTTCACTCTGCAAGAGGTTGAGAAGCTTGCTCACCGATGCCTGGACACGTTCAATGAGCAGTAGTGGAAGAAGTACGTTCGCCATTGCATTCAAGTGGAAGACGAGTACTTTTCTGCGGCAGATTTAGTGACAGTTGAATAGGTTAGAAATGGCACATTTGATTTCAGCGTCGTATCTCCTTCAGTTATGTGTCTTTTGAATTGCGGTTTCTTACAGTGTATCAGGAAGTGTCCAGCCCGTGCCCTCTGAAGACCACAGCTCAATCCGATTGCTCACTCAAAAGTAAAGTGCAGAAAACTATGTGAATTAATAACTGACATAGAGTTTAGTTAGTATCTTTCTAGTGCTGCTGCTCGTCCTTCTTGAACATTTTCTTGAACATGCCGCCGATGCGCGACTTGCGGTGGTCGCGGCTGCTGCTCACGTCGTCGTAGTACATGCTCTGGCGGCCACTCTGCAGGTAGCTCACGCGGTCGTCGTCCTGGCCCGAGGGCTCCATGTACTGCTGCTGCTGCGAGTCGTTGCGGTCGCCCGTGTTGGTGTTGTACTGTTGCCGCACGGGGTTATTCATGATCGAGTCGATTGTCGACCGGCGTTCCATGTGCACAGCGGGCCCGTTCATGTTCGTCGGGTTGCCCACGGATACGGGCACGGGGCCCGTCGAGGAGATCGTGTCGGACCGGTTCGTCCGGTTGCTTCGCTCAATGCTCCTGTTAATATCCACAAACAATCACACAGATAGAGCAATGTCAGTCGTCATCAGTTTATGACACTAACCATTTCAATAGCAAACAAGAAGATTGCGGACGTACGTGGAGCGATTCATGACCGGGTGCATCGCGTGGTGCCCAGCACCGTTACCCATTGCACTGTTGGTGTACGGCGGTCGCGAGTCCAGCGCCATGGAGCGCATGCGTTCGAGCAGCTCCTCCGGGACGCCATACGACTCAACCACAGATATCATTTCAAGCAGCACGTCCTGCTGCTGCACGCGCGCCATGAGCTCGGCCGAGTACACGTTGCGCTGCATCTTGAGGTCCTCTTTCAGGTCCGTGATCTGCTTCTGGTACTTCTTCATCTTCTCCTCCTGGGACTTGATGAGCGCCGCGTGCGTGCTCATGAGGCGCAGGTTGGCCTTGGACTGCTGCTTGTTGTGCTGGTTGAGCGCCGCGAAGGACGCGCCCGCAGCCGTGTACGCGTCCTTGACCTTCTTGTTCTCGGCCTTGAGGTTCTCGTTCTCGTGGCTAAGCGCCTGGATAAGGTCCCTACCTTTCGTCACCTCATTGCGCAGGTAGTCGATCATGCGCTCCGAGTCGTCCAGCAGCTTGGCGTCATCGAGGCCGCTGATCGTGTCGCGCTCGCTCTTACGAGAACGGTGGTACGCAGTATTGTTGCTGCTGCTGTTGCTGTTCTCTCTGTACGGTGGCAGCAAATCGTTGTCGGGAAAGCTGTGCGCACTGGACTGACGAACCTGAAAGAGCTCCTGCTGCAGCGACGTGTTCTGCGCCTCAATCTCGATGCGCGCGTGCTTCTCCTCCTCCAGTCGGTGCTTCAGGAGATCCACTTCGTTCAGCATTATCGCCTGCTCTTTCCGCTCGGACAGCAAACTCTGGTACTTGCCCACCTGTTTCTTCATCTTGGCCTGCGACTGCATCTTGACCACGGCCGCGCGGAACCGGGCGAAGCGCTTGCGCTCGTAGCACTTGCGGTAGAAAGCCTGGATCTTGATCGCCATCTTCTCTTTTGTCAGCAGGTACGCTCGCTGGCGGGACCGCACGCCTCGCCATACGCTCTGGATGAGGATACAGCGAGCTCGCGAGAGCAAAAACGTCTTGCGAAGTGCGCGACGGCGCTGGATCGCCTGCAACTTTGTGATCATGAAGCGCATCTTGTTCATCTTGTTCCTCGCGACCCAGCGGCGCGCAAAGCGTTGAATGAGGATCGCGCGGTCGTGGACAAATATCGTGCGCATCTGTTCCAGGTACTCGAGCACGTTCTTGCCAAAGTAGATCATCGTTCGTCCGACGATGAAGCTCGGAGTCGTTGATGATGCCGCCGCGTCTCTACCCCTGTCTTCCTCGCTGGGCGTGAATCCACTAGCGAGCAGCTCTTTTGCGAGGTTACCGCAGGCTTCAGAGACCGTGGTCGACGGGAACGCCATCGCGTCCTCACCTTCGCCCACGTGTTTCATGAACACGAACCGGCGCAGGAACTTTTCGTGACTCATCTTGTTTGGGAACGCGGCGCGCGTGATGCGGATCGCCTCGACGACGCCGGCACAGCGCAGCTGGTTCACCACGGCGTCGATCTCGTACAAGTGCGGACTCTTGCTCGAATTTGGCTTGATGCAGCGCACGTAGTGCACCTCGGTGCTCGAGATGTCGCTCATAAGCAGCGCCAGCTGGGCCTTGAACTTATAGCTCACGGTCTCCTGCATGAAGCTCGACGTCTTTCGTGCCATGGTGCTCCGACGTCCGCCGCCACTGTTGTCATCGCCGCCCATCATGGACGCCGCGTGCGCCGCTGCGAGGTCTGCGTCTGTGAGGAACGCGGTGCTCGCGCGAGCGCCAAACATGAGCGCGATCAGGTCATTGGAGCTCGTGGCCAGCAGCTCCAACAGGTCGCTCTGCAGCGAATCCTTGTTCTTCTCTACGAAGCCCTCGGCGTCGTACGTCACGGCCCCAGCGTAGTGATGGAGCACGAACTGCGTGTTGCTCAGACGCGCCTTCTCCAGCCGCGGGTTGGATTCGTGGAGCGACACGATCTTGGACGCAAACGACAGGTCGCTCCCTTTGGGGCGCACACACTCTTCGTTCAGCAATGCCATGAGGCCCATGGAGTTCTCGAGCAGGTCGAGCATGTCCTGGTTGTCGCGGTACGTGATGAACTCCCACGCGATGGCCTCCTGCTGGTACTCCTCCTGCACGGTCTTGAACACGTCCTGCGTGAACTTTTGCTGAAGCTTCTCGTTCGCAAAGTTGATGCAGAACTGCTCAAAGCTGTTGCGCTGGAACGACTCGAACCCAAAGATGTCGAGCAGGTCAATGTGCAGGTACGCGGGCGCGCTCGCCGAGCCAAAGGGCGAGTCCGAGATGCTGTAGTTCACGCGACGCACGAGGTATGCAAACACGCGTGCGTAGAGCTCCTTGGCGAGCGCGTGGCGGTTGTTGCTTGCCTGGAGCGTGGACAGTGGCACGCAGTACACCTCCTGGCGGGCCTTGACCGACCGACTGCACAATTGCTGCGAGAGCGTGGCCACTTCGACGCCCAGGAGCTTGGCGCATTGCTCGATCTCGCGCTTCTGACTCGCAATCTCCTCCTGTTGTACTGGGCTCTTGTTGGCGCTGTTCAATGACGCCATGGGCTGGCTTGCGTCGTTCTTGTTGGACTCGAGCGGCACAAAGTCGAGCTGGCCGAGACGCAGGATGCCGCAGAGCGCGTGGAAGAGCTCGTCCTGCTCGTTGTCGCTGAGTCCGATCGTCGTGAGCGCATCGCGGGTGACCTGGTAGCGCTCCAGATCTGACTGGCCGTCCAGTGAGAGCGGCTCGTCCTGTAAATACCGGAATTCCTGTGCGGACGAGGACGATGTGAAGCCGTAGCGCTCCTCCTTGGCGCTCACGAGCTGGTAGAAGACGTGGTAATTGCGTTCACCGGCGGCCTGGGCGATCACGCGCGACTTCTCCAGCAGGTAGTGGCGGCACTCAGCGCCAATGAGGCAGTAATCGGTATTGAACTGCAACTGCGTGAACTTGCCAAAGCGCGACGAGTTGTCGTTGCGGATCGTCTTGGCATTACCGAAGGCCTCAAGCAGCGGGTTGCTCTTGAGCACCTTTTGTACGATGCTCACGTGGCCCGTGGCCGTGAGCGTCGCATTGCTGCCGCCGCCGTCGAGCTGCGCCTTCTTGGCGTTCTGGATCGAGATGCTCGCGAGGTGCTCCATCATGATCTTGACGGTCTCGGTCTTGCCGGCGCCCGACTCGCCGCTCACGAGGATGCTCTGCGGCGTCCGGTGGTTTTTCATGTTGTGAAAAGCCTCGGCGCTCGTCGCGTACACGTGCGGCGGGAGCTCGTCCCACGCGTGCTGCGTGTACAAATCGCGCAGCGCCTCGGAGTACAGCGCCTTGATCCACCGGTACGGGTTCACGGCCACGACGATCTTGCCCGTGTACGTGTACGGCGCCTGCGCGAGGAACCGCGCGCGCACGTTGTACACGATCGCCGGCTCGTGCAGGTGGCTCAGGTGGCACATGTCGTCCGCCCCCGCAGTCGCGGCCGCAAGCAGACCCGGCGTTATCGCGTCGTGCTGGATGCTGCGCGCGCGGCCGCCAAAGTCCGCCGCCGGGTCCGCGTTCTGCAGTGGGAGCGTGTCGGGCATGCCGTCGTCGTTCAGGTCGATCTCGCGCTCCAGTGGTTCGTCCTCGTAGTCGTCGCTGTCGTCACGACGGCCGCGTGTGCTGGCGTTGCTGCTCGTGCTGTTGCCATCGATGCGCTCAACGCGCACGCGGAAGCGCTTGCCGGCGGCGTCCACGGAGAGCACGGTCGCTGGCACCCACACGAGCTTCTCGTCGGGGACGAACACGCGGATACCCTCCATCCTCTCTATGTGTTATGATGGGCTATGGGCTGCGTGGGGAATGCGGAAATGGAGTGAGCTCTTCGTGCTTTACGATGAAGCGATAGAGCTTTGTTGTTGTTGTACCCCCTCTTTTTGCTTTTTCTAGGATGCAACCCACCTGTGGTAACGCGTGGAAGAATATATGCGGGTTATAAATGCATATAAACAGGTTGTTTAACTCTGTTTGCATTAAATGGAAGTTATATAACGGGTTATCTTCTGATGAAGACAGGTCTGAAAAGATCGAGAGTCCAGCTCAGGAAAATACATTATAAACCTGTATAGAAGATATTGAGCCTTGCTATTATAGCTAACTATTCATGTTTCACTACATATTACCTTCATACTACACATAAATCATCAGATAAGTGTTACTTCAGGTCCATCTGATATTCCTGACTTTTTCTGCTTTGTCTGTCAAGATTGCAGCTCTCTCTCTCATCACCGTCGCCGTCGCTGAGAGCCAAGCAAACTCGTCCCTGAATGACAACTCGTACTTCAAAGTACGTGGTTGTATGTATATGGCAGCAGGCAAAATGTTCTTCTCATCGCTGGAAGAACGCAACGCGCCTGTCAAACAGAGAAGGAATCAGTTGATATCCAGATATCGAACGTCTTGAACGTTAAAAAAACTAGAATACCGGGGTTTGCGAAGGAAAAGATGTCGCTGCAATAAGAATTAATTAAGTGAGTGGTGTCGTCTCTCAGCCCAGGCCAGTCTCCTTGAGCAAGAGCTCCTTGGAGGTCGCAATATACGCTTTCGAGAACTCCTTGGAGCGGCTCGCGGGCGGCCGGACCGAGATGCGGTTGCCATGTTTCGCCTCGGACTCGGCCGTCGCTAGGTCGTGCAGCAGCTTGGCGATGCTCAGCGTCTGCTCAGCGGTCTCGAGCAGCTCGGACTCGGGCTTCGTCACGACCAGGTTGACCACTTTGCCGCCGTTAAGTACGCCTCCGTTGCGCGTGAACTGGTCCGCGAACGGGTTCGTCCCAGCGCCCGTGAGCGGATCGATCGGGGCTGCTGTTGGTATATAGGCGCCCGCCACTGTGGCTGTGTAGAAGCTCGTGCCGTCACTTGAGCTCGTGTTGACCACGTGGAGCCCATGCAGCAGCTCGTTGAACCGGAATGGCGCTGTGCACATGTAGTCGAAGAGCGTGTTCTGCGGCACGGTCGTCATCACCTGCGCTGACGTGATCGACAGCGACTGGCAGCAAAGACACATCATGAGAAGCGTACTGAGATAAGTTATACAGGCCATCAAGAAGAGCTCCTTAGCTTTCTACATACCTGGGGTGCAGGCTGAAGCTCCTGGAGAATGAGCTTCACGAGCTCACTGGCGTACTTTGGGATAAGCTGTCGGTGATGGGCCTTGCCCAGGAACGTCAGCACACCGCTCCTCGCGACCGAGAACGTGAGCATCTCGTGCACAAACCTCACGATGTCCTTGGGCTCAAAGAATTCCTTCTCGCAGATGCCCACGGCCTCGCTCACGGACGCGAAGAAGTCAGGCGACAGGTACACTTGTGGCTCACGGTGGTGGGCAAACTGGTCAGAGAGATTTTGCTCAAGGACCGCAGCCAATGGCACCCTTGACGACGTGTGCAATCGGGACATGACGGGGGATTCCTGTCCACCAGTCATTATTATCGCTGTTCGTCCCGGTGACGACGACGATGGACTACTGCCATAGCTCGTGGATGGACGACTTGACGGCGAGCCTGCTGGCTGTGAAAAGTGACCGGAGCTGGCTACGTTGATCCCATAGAGTGCGCGGTTGTTACTAGCCTTTGAGGGTGACCTCGACGCCTCGTTCACGCTGCACTGATGTGAAGCACACGCCTCGGTGTTCGTCGTCGTCTCGACCAGCTCAGCAACAGCTTTGCCCACGAGCCGGCGCTTGTGGGCGTGGATCTGGTTCTTGCCCGTGCTTAGGTGCTTCTTCATGCGCGCGCACGTGCTGTCGAGCAGCGCGTTCGAGGTCTTGAGGTTCTCACAGAGGTCCTGGATGTCGGCCTTGACGCGGCCGCGCTCCTCGAGGCTCTCGGCGCCAATGATGTTGACCTGCTTGTCGACCAGGATCGCAAACCCGTGGATCGCGTCACGGAGTCTCTTGACCGATTTCTCGACGACAGCGAGCTCGTCTTTCGAGAACTCGACGAGCTGGAGGGCTTCGAGCAGGATCGTGTTCACGCGCCGGTCCTGCACAGGCGCGAACTTCTTCATGAGCGGCGAGCGTGGCGATAAATTCGAGGCGCGAGGGTTGAGCGCCTGACTGCCGTAGAAATCATGGATCGCTGGGGGTGATGATGACGACGGCGCGTTGGTGAAGCGCACCTGTCTGGACGGCGTGAGCTGCTCATCGTTGTTGTACTTAAATTGCTGGGCATCGTCCTGGAAATCGCCATTTCGTGGACCCGCCATCGTTGAGCTTGATAGAAGACCCAGGCGACCTAGCGTGGACTTGGACTGGGCGTCGGGGTCATTCAACCTGGGTCGTCTGAGCTAGTGGATGAGTGAGTTGATGGTGCTCGTTGAGTGTAGAGAAGACAATGAGGCGTCTGTGGAGAGTGGAGACTGGATTGCCGCTGGCTGCGTCGTGGGGGCTATTCCTGATCTCTCCTTGTTTGCCTGTCAAAAAATAGATAAATATATAAGGATTCGGATGAGAATTGCATAATCACCTTTCACCTGTTTGTATTGCATGTTTGACGGCGTTGTTGGCTTGGCCGGGTCTAGATATCGAGGTCATCGTCGAGGTCGTCGTCGTCCCAGTCCGGGTCATCATCGTCGATGAAGAAGAGACTGCTGTTGCCATTCGCCACTGGGTTCACATGACTGGACTGCACTGACGCCGAAGACACTGAGGCTGCACCAGACTGGCCCTGGTGCATGTAGGGCAACTGCACTTTGCTCTTGGCGAGCTGCTCCTCCACCGAGATGGACAAATTGAAGCTCACTTCCTCCTGGCGCACCGGTAGCGCTGCTTGGTGCTGAGGAGAATTGTTGCTTGAAGAAGCGTTAAAGTTGCTGGAAGAATGGTCGCTCGAGTGCTGGCTACTGGCATTCTTCGTATTAGCTGCTGCTTTGTTAGCGCTCTCCTGCTGATTCTTCTCCTTAGCGGCCTGAGCCGCAGTGAAGAATAGCATGCGGTCGCCGTCGATCTGGAAGTAGTCTACGCTCTCGCTGCTCCGACCATTCTAAAATATTAAAACAATTTAATTAGAAAACAAACACAAAATTAGACATTTGAGTAGGCGAATGTATGGGATAATTCCACCGGCCTCCTCTTTTTTGTTACCTTTTTTTGCCGCAGCAGTAAAACAAACCCATGCATGTCCTTGGGGACCTCGCGCCGGCGCTCCTTTGCGAGGATCGGGTACGCGTTGAGCGACGCCGGCGTCTCCACGATCGCGACGACCGTGGACTCAGACGTGAGCAGCTGACGCGTCGCCACGGACTGCGTGCTGGCGTTAAAACGCACGATCAGCGAGCCAATGCGGGTGTCTTGGCGCAATTCACGGAGAAACAGCAGCACTTTCTGCACTGGGGACTGCTCGAGCACCACGTTGAGCGAGTCGAGGACCACGACCACGGGACGTGCTGCTGGTGACGAGCCATTGTCATTTTGCTGAAGATTATTGCGAGCAGTGCAGGCCTCGAGCTTGGTTTGAACGTCGTCCTGAAGGCGAGTCAGCAGGAGCGGGTTGGTATCTGCTGCTGGGGATTGTAACAGGCTCGCGGAAAAGAATGACGCGTCACTCGAGTAGTCGACGTGCACGAGCTTCTCGGAAGCCTGGACTGTGCTGACAAGCAGCGCCGAGTCCTGCGATTTGCAATCGTAATTAGTTAGGATAATGATTTGTAAATAATATTCGGTTCAATTGCATCACGATAACAGGACAATTATGACACACTTAAGCGCAACGAACTCACCAGCGTGAACAGCAACACGTGGCTGGTCTTCCGCGACTGCAGCGTCTGGTACGCAGTAGCACAAATGACATATACAGCGTTAATCAGCACATGAAGCATTATAATCTATGATAATGTACCAATCGGATGAAGAAAACGATTTGTTTTACCATGTTGACGATCGACGTGAGCACAGCGCGCGAGGCGCCGTGCGCCTGTTGATTCTCCTGCACGACCACGAACTCACAGCGTGCGCTCTGCGACCATGTGGACACGCTGTTGCTGCCGCTCTGCGGCGCGAGCGCGTCGGACGTTACGCACTTCTGCGTGAAGAACTCATCCATCTTGGCGCCGCCAATTGATTCTCATGTCGCCAAGGCAGCCGTACCGGGAAATACCGGTATGTAGTATGATACACCGGTTTCAAGTAGTGTACTGTATTGCTCTTGCACATTTTACAAATACCGGTATTTTACTTTGAGGGACTTTCTAAAATTCCCGAGAAATTGTGACTGGATGGAAATCGAGGCTGGCCTCTCTGGTGACGACGCTCGATTGTGTCCCGCTAGTGCGCTCGCGAAATTGGTATCCAGGTCACGGACGTCTCTGATTGCTGAGCGTGACCAACAAGAGCTTCCAACCGCGCTAAAAACAACCCTTGAAACCCCGGTCATCGTGAGTCTTGCAGTGGTTTTTGGTCACTGCATCCTCGAGCTTCGCACTTTTGATAGCCTATAAGCTATCGATGTTGTCTCATCTATATATTTTGTCGGGGATCCTTTGTTTTGCCAAAATTATTGCTATTCATTTAAATTTTCAACAAACTTCATGAAAATAGGGGGAGGGTGTAATTCATTAATAAACCCACCCACCCACCCCATGCACCCTGAGAACCCTCTGGCGAAAAGTGAAAAGTGAGGTTTTCCGGAACCCTGACGTTTCATACTGTAGATTGAAGTGGTCGTCCCCTCCTTCGATGTTGCACGAGTGTCGTGTGAATTGATTTCAAACAACCTCATCAAGAGTGCTTGTCACCCATTGAAAACCACACGTGGCGCCAGATTTGCATTTTGGACCTCTTCACCAAAACGAGCCCGCAAGAAAAGAAAGGAGGACGATCGCAATGCTGCGGCTGCAACGAGCCTCGCGCGCCTGCGGGTCGCCGTCTCCGCTGCACAAGACGCCGACCACGCGTCTGCTGCTGACTCGTCGGGTGGCAACGACTGCGCCAGCCACGCTCGCCACTGCACTGCAGCAGACCACGATCCAGCGCCAGATCAAGACCCCACGGCCATGTGCTCTTCCTGTTCCGCACGTAGTTCTACAGCACGTCCGCTACCAGCACATGAGTGCAGCAAGTGCTGGTGGTGAACGTAATCAGAGACGACCGTGTCCAGGCGAACGAGTATGAGAAGCTCGTTCCAGTGCTCAGGGCTTTCCATCAGGTCCACAACTACTGGGTGGTATCTCCCGGTCTTCGGACGTCAGCCATCCCAGACACTGTTCATGACGACCTCGAAGATGATAACGACGGAGTTGTGAACAAGTGTACAAGTGGTTCACGCGGCGTCTCGCTCTACGCTCAGCTTTCGCGGTTTCTGATAGCTGCGAAGAATGCAAATGGCGCGCTGGAGTCGACCGTGAAGAAGCTCGAAGACGTTGGTTTTCCAGTTCGCTAGTGTCTTGAATACGGCGACGACGGCTTGAGACGGTTTTGCTGGGAGGAGAGAACGATGCCAGCGCTCGAGACGTAAAATGCAAGACAAAAGTATACGGCCACTCCTTTGCAACATCGCAGCGGATGATATAATTCGAATTGAAATTCGCTGTTTAGATATGCTTGTCTACTGAAGAGAGGAATTAAATGACGTGACTACCGACGCGCGGCTCACATTTG
>JAASFY010001294.1:0-10432 GCA_023334035.1 Globisporangium okanoganense
GAACAACCTTGGAGTGCTTGTGTTTTTTTGCTCTGCTTATTATGGGAATTGTCGTTATTGTCGAGTGGGCCAATTAAGTAATCGAGTGGGTCAATTAAGCAACTTGGGTGGGCCAATTAAGGTGTGTGCCCATCCCCTTTTCTGGGTGATTGAGCAATTCCTCGAATTTCACGCCCGCATCATTCATTTCCGCATTTCGGGTCCCCCAGACAAGCTCCCCAGACAAGCTCCAAGGACCACTCAGCAGAGCGACCATGGGCAACTCGGGCAGCAGCACCGGCGGCGGAGGCGCGCGTCACACGCAGAAGAACAACGGCAGCAAGCCGCGTCAGCAGGCCACAGGCGCGCCGGTCGTGCGTCCACCGCACAACAACCACCAGCAGGCCCCACCTGCGCCCGCGACGGTCACGGCCAAGCACGCCAATCCCGCCACGCGCGAGCGCAAGGCTTTCAAGGAGCTGGTACGATTTGTGATGCGGTTATTGTCGTTCGTCGGTTGCGTTGTCCACGGGGTTGATGGTATTTTAACGTCATGTGCTCGTTTTCTTGCAGATCACGGGCGAGCTGCGCGATGTGAACGAGTTCTACGACATTGAGCAGAAGGAGCTCGGCCACGGTATGTCTCCAGTCACTTCCCGTGATGGAGTGTGTGTTTATGTGTTCACCCTGTGAGCATTGACTGACTGACATTGGTCTTCATGACACTTAAATATAGGTCACTACGGTACTGTGCGCACGGGTATCAACAAGGCGAGCGGCAAGAAGTTGGCGATCAAGACGATCCCAAAGGCGAAAGTCAGCCGCCCAGAGACCATGCGTCGTGAGATCAGCATCCTTCGTGTACGCTTCCGGTTTCACTTTCTTGCTGCTTGAAGTTCTGTGAGAATGGGTACACAAATGACGTGACGCTGACTTTCTTATTTTCTTGTTTGACATGCGTGGATACAGACCTTGGATCATCCGAACATCATCAAGCTGTACGACGTGTTTGAGGGCAACCGCCACCTTCACTTGGTGACGGAGCTGTGCACGGGTGGTGAGCTCTTCGACCGCATCATCGCCCGCGGACACTACAGCGAGGCCGATGCTGCCGTGCTGGTACGCAAGATCTGCGACGCCGTCAAGCACTGCCACGACCGCGACATCTGTCACCGCGATCTCAAGCCAGAGAACTTCTTGTTTGAGACCCCTGCCGAAGATGCCGAGCTCAAGGTCATTGACTTTGGTCTCTCTCGCATGGACGACGGTCTCTCCGCTGGTGTCATGACCACCCGCGTTGGAACACCATACTACATCGCTCCAGAGGTGCTCGGACGTCACTACGACAAGTCGTGCGACCTGTGGAGCATCGGTGTGATCACGTACATTTTGCTGTGCGGCTACCCACCGTTCTACGGCGACACTGACCCTGAGATCTTCGCGTCTGTGCGTGCCGGTCGCTACGATTTCGACTCCCCAGAGTGGACGAACGTGAGTGCCGAAGCGAAGGATTTGATCAGTCGCCTCTTGCTGTTGGACGCGTCGAAGCGATTGACTGCGGACGAAGCTCTCCGCCACCCATGGCTGTCTGGCTTCGCGCCAAGCACGGAGATCAACCTTAACTCGAACATCTTCTCGAGCCTCAAGCGCTTCACCGGCAACAACAAGCTGAAGAAGGCGGCGCTCGCTGTCATCGCTGACCAGATGACGGAGACGGAGATTGTGGAGCTGAAGAACCAGTTCATGGCGATCGACGCGGACGGCAACGGAGTCATCACTGTCGCTGAGCTTGCCGATGCCCTGCGTACGATGGGCCACGGCATGATCGAGTCGGAGGTGACGGAGCTGATGAAGGGCATCGATATTGATGGCGACGGCCTTGTGGACTACCCTGAGTTCCTCGCGGCCACCATGAAGCGCAACCTAGCGAACAAGGAGGAGTACCTCGTCAACGCGTTCAACTACTTTGACACGAAGAAGCAGGGCGTGATCACGAAAGCAGACCTGGTGCAGTTCATGGGCAGCGAAGACCAGGCGCAGGAGGTGATCGACGAAGTCGATGTGAACGGCGACGGTCTGATCAGCTTTGAAGAGTTCGTCGCCATGATGGAGCGCAAGGGCTTCGGCGACGAGTCAGAGATTGGCGGCAGCTCGGACGATCTCTCCAGCAGCTTCCTCTCTGCAAAGTTCTCATCCGGAGGTGCGGCCCCTGTCGTCAAGGAGACTGAGCTTTAAACATTGACACTTGAACGCAGGATGATGGAAGAGAGAAGACAAAGAAAAAATCGCCGAAGACAAGATCGAGAGTCGAGTCGGCCATGGTACACACAGTTCATGATGTTTATATGATGCGTGAAATGCATTGAAGTTAATATTCATAACACCGTTTGCTCTGGGATAACTGTGTATTTCTACGAGGTTTGCTTCGCATGCCTGGTTCTAATTTGCCTTGTTGCGCTTGTTGATCTTGTCGTGACGCTTCTCCGCTGCCAGCTTCTGCAGTCGACTCATCGCCTCGCGCTCGGTGCGCTTCAAGTCCTGAGAAAGCGCAGACGACTGGCCATGGCGGTGGATGTTGAGCTCCTCCTCCAGTTCGGCCGAGCGCGTGCCCATGTAATGCGCCAATTTCTGCTGGTAATGCTGGCGCGCGGGCGGCTCGTAGTCGCCAAACACTAGTCGCCCCGGGCCTCGTCTCTTCATCATTATCGACGCGGACTGACCAGTTTGCTGCTCTTTTCCAGCTTTCTTCGGTTGATGCGCCATCGTGTTTCCTGCTTTCTTCAACGGCTTCTTCGCAGGCGAGATGGTGCTGATAGGAGTTTCGAGCAGGGTGTAGAGATTGTGGCCACCACCTGTCTCAACACCAGCAGTCGACAGATCCGAAGCACGAGTGTCACTCGCAGCCTTAGCAAGAGGCGGCTGGTGGTCGATTTGGCTCTTCTTCTGGACGTATCGCTGCAACTCTGGGATGGATGTGTCCGCCTTGCTCTTCATCGTCGTCAAGAGCGTTGCCACGTCGCGCCGCTGCGAATTGCCACCGCCTTTCGCCTTTACACGCCCGACCAACTGAAGCTGCAGCTGCGGGACGCGCGCCGTGGTTGCAGAAAGGTCGCATGAGATCTGGATCTCGACCTCGTCCAGGATTTTGAACACGCAGCTACTCCCACTAGCGGAAGACGAAGGCACACTGACTTCAAGGCGCTCGGCGTCGCTGTCGTACATGATCTGGGCCTGCGGGATCATTCGGATGCAGTCGGCGCTCGCAAACGCCCCCGTCGGCGGCTGCGTGTCCACGATGCGCACGCCGCAGAGCAGCGGATCCATCTGCACGACGCCGTCCTTGTCGCGGATGTACACGGGCGCGCGGACGTCGTACTTGGGCACGTACACGATGAAGCCGTTCTGCTTGAGCGACGTGATCACGGCTTGCACCTTCACCGTGTGGCTGCTGAAGTAGAGCGCCAAGAAGAGTTCGTCGCAGTCGCGCGCCGCAAGCTTCGCGTTCCGGTTCTTCTTGTTCAGGTTGTGCGTCAGCGGCACGAGTTCACTGGCTGGGAACAGTGTCTCCATATCGTCGTCACTGGAAATAGAAGTCTCCGTCTTAATAATGTCGGCATGCTCATTAACGTGCAGCTTGCTGTTGACGGACGATATGAGGTCGTCGAGAAAGTCTTCATCTTCGTCAAGAACCGACATCGTCATCGATGGCGGTAGCGGCTGGGGGGGTTGTACGACCGGGCGATTCGAGAACTCCTTCTTGACCCCGCCACCAATTTCAAGCGTTGCCAACAGCTGCCGATGCACGATGATGTCTGCGTACCGACGGATGGGCGACGTAAAGTGCGTGTAGTACTGCAGCCCAAGCCCGTAGTGCGCGTAGCTCGTTGAGTCGTCGTTCTTGTTCGAGCGCGCGTCCGAGTCGCTCGCGCAGATGTACTCGGCCTGTGACATCACGCGCACAGCGAGGGACTTTAGCAATGCCATGGTCTTCGAGTCGACGTTGCCCTGCTTCTCGGCCACCATGAGCGACTGCTGCAGCGTGTAGTTATTGGTCGCGTCAATCACGATGTCCTTTGCCTGCGCGATCTTGGTCAGCTGCGTGAAGCGGTCGCCCGACGGCGGCGGGTGGCGACGCAGCAGCGCGTTTGTAGGGAACACATCGACGATGCGCTTGGCCACGTACGAGTTGGCGATGATCATGAGCTCAGCGATCGTCGAGTGGATCTCCAGACTCTCTTTCACGATGATCTCGACGCCCTCTTCTCCCAGTTCAGACACGTTCAGCGAGAAGCGCACTTCTTCGTGCTTGGACAGGTCCAGCCCACCCTGGTCTCCGCGCGTCTGCGCGAGCTTTCTTGAGATGTCCGTCAGCAGAATCAGATCTTCACGGAGATCCTTCTGCAGTGGCAGAGGGATCCTCCCACCGGCGACACCCAGAGGCAGCTCGCTGGTAGAATCAGACGACGACGAACGCACGCGCCGGTCGTTCTTGTCGTAGAGTGGCTTGCCGCCGTCAGCATTCAGCCCCTGGATCATGCGGTGCGCTTGCTCATACGTCATTGACGAGCAGGAGCGGATGATCGAGCGGCCGAACCAGGTTTTGCCCTCAACAACGTTGAAGGTCTTGGCATCGAGCTCCCAGATCACGCTCACGGCCAAACGGTCGACGTTCTCGTGCAAAGAGCAGAGATCGCCACTGAGCACGGACGGCAGCATGTCCAGGCGCATTCCCACCAGGTACACCGTCGTGGCTCGACTGCGCGCTTCGTAGTCGAGCGCCGACTCGTGCGTCACAAAGTACGATACGTCTGCGATGTGAACGCCCAGCTCAATGTTCCCATTCGGCAGTCGACGCACCGACATGGCGTCATCGATATCCTGACAGCCGGGCGGGTCGACGCTGAACACATGATGCGAGGAGCGCAGATCGCGACGTGCAGCCACTTCTTCAGACGGCACCTGCCAGTCAAGCAGACTGCAAAACTTTGGTCGCTTGGCCGTCGAGCACTCGGCGATGCAATTTCCTTCAATGTCGCACTCGGGCAGACACACGAGCGCCGCCTCGCTGAACGGCGATTCTTCAATCTCGTTCTCCACGAGCAGCGCGCTGAGCTCGGTCGACAAGCTGCCGGTCTCGCCCAATACGCCCACGTAGTGGCCATTTGGGTACATGGAGTCGACGGCCCAGTGGTCAATCACCACTTTCAGGCGCTTGTCTACGAGCGTGTCCATGCGCTGCGAGCGGATGCGCACCTTTGGGATGCGGTTGTCCATCGGTATCGCAAGTCCGTAGTCGTCGTTTGCGCCCACAGTCGATGACAGAATCGTCGCGACATGGTAGCGCGACGAGCGCTGGAGAACACCGACCACGTAGCCTGTCGGAATCGCTTTAGAGGGCGTTGTCTCAGTGTCGTCGTCGCCGTCCTTGCTTCGCTGAGTATTGAGCGCCTTGCCGCCACTGTCAGTCTCGTCTGCGCTGTAATGAACGAGCATGCGGTCGCTCTGTGGGGTCCGCCAGTTCTCCTTTGGAAGCAGCTGCACGACGACCTGGTCGCCATGCACGCCGCGATTCATGTCTTCTCGTCCGTAAATGAACACTTTGTCCATATCACCACTCTTCTTCTTTTTACCCTCGACAACCACAAAGGACTCCATGGGGTTGTGCAGACTCACGTCGAGCTTCCCCTTCAAGAGCTTGCCCGTCGCCACGAGCTCCGAGAGCTTAGACAGCGGCAGGTGCGGCGTGAACTCGGCATTCACGACGGCGACACCGCTCTCGTCCACCGTGCGCCGCTCGGCCCACCACACGATCGCCTCTGCGGTATTAAACGCAAGCTCGCGAAGAAAGTCGCCATTGCGCTTAAAGCGCTGGTTCAAAAACGCTTCGCAGGTCACGACCTCGCAGCCCACGTCCGCGACCACCTGCACGCTCAAAGACGAATCAATGTCGCGCGTCATGAAGAGCAGGTGAGACGATGCGCTCACGTGGTGACGCTGGTACCACGTGAGCGTCTTGAGAATCGCGCGCTCGTTGCGCACAGTGAGCGGCTCCATCTCGGGCGAGTCGTCCACGTCCAGATTCACGTACACGCCACCCAATTGCGTCTTTGTGGACGTCTGCGCGTGGTGCTGGTCTGGGAACAGGTACACACACGTGTCAGCGACCATGCGGCGGTCTTCGCGGAAGAAGTTCTTCAGTCGTGTGGCGTCACGTGATGGCGCAATGCGCAGCGCTTCGAGGTACACGGTCTGCAGTACGAGCATGTGCTTCACGACGTCGCCGAAGAGCGCCTCCTCGAGTAGCTCCATGCACTGCAGCAGACAGAATGCGTCAGGGACGACGTACTCTGCACGCTCTCGGGCCATGGAGCGGCGCGGTCGGAAGAACGCAGCCACGCTGTCGGGGCCAAAGCACGTGGCGCACTTGTCAATGCCGCACGGGATGTCGCTGCGCACGTAGCGCTCCTGAGCGCGCAAAGCACCTGGCTTGCGGCGGCGGCTCTTCTCCAGAAAGCTCAGCTCCGTGTGCACGTCGTCCCAGTGGGTGTGCACTCCCGCGGCGTGCGCCGTGAGCTGCTCGCGCGCCTCAACGCGCTTCGCATCCGCTTCTACCAGGTTCCACGCCATCTTGGAAAGGTGAAGCACGTGAATCGGAGCTCCTGGGTGTTTGTTTGACTCGATGTTTGTATTACATACAAGATGCCGGTTTTGGGCTTTCAAAACCGATGATCTACCGATATGAACCGATAAGAATGGTGAAGAAATGGAGGGAGCTTTTGGTCCCTCCATTTCTTCACCTTTCACTTTAAGCTTGGCCCCAGTATGCTCTCAGAAGGGCCAAAACCTCCCTTTTTGTACGGGCAATCATTAGAGTCGCTCAATCCTTCAGAAAAGCAGAAAAATTCAAGCAAAAACCCAAAAGCAGAAAAGCACGCAAAAGCAGGATTGAGCGGATATTTTGGGGAAAAAAACACAAAGACAGTCGTGCTTGCATACGCGTTTACGTACCAACACACGAAAGCAAGACGCGATGCCAGCGAAGAGTGACAAGGAGCGGCTTCGATTACAGCTGGAGAACCACCTCATGCAGCGTCGGCTTCTGGACTGCTCGTCTGACGAGGACAACGATGACGCTGTCGCTGCGCTGGGGCTCCTGTCCAGGTTTCGATACATGAATCCCCGCGGCAACGTCCCGCGGTCGTCAAGTGTACGAGATCTCGTCATGCAGTACGAAGAACGACAATTCAAGTCAATATGCAAAATGAACAAGCACTCATTTGTCCGTCTCGTCGAGCTCATTTCTGGCAACGATGTATTTAATCGGGGCGGCACGTGCCCACAGCGTCCTGCGGCTGTGCAGGTGATGATTGCCCTAGAGCGTCTTGGCAGCTACGACAATGGCGCTTTTGTGGGCAAATTCGCACGTACGAACGGAGTGGATCGCGGAACTGTCACGCTGGACACTGATCGAGCGATACAAGCGATTTTTGGCATTACGGTTTGGCCACTTGATCCAGTCGCTCTTCGAGAGCGTCACGATAACCACCACCAGCTCGGTCTCCCTGGTGCGATTAAAGCTATCGACGGCACGCATGTCAATTTCACACTCCGACCTCATCTTGATCCAGCTTCGTATTGGTCTCGAAAACATAGGTATGATTATGTATGTTGTTTTATATGAACACGCAAGTACACGGACTGACGATTTTTTGCTTCGTAGATACTTAATGAATGTCCAGAATGTTTGCGATAGCAATAAACAAATCATCTACTTCGTCGTTGGCTTTCCCGATTCTGTGTTTGACAACATTGCATTCGCGCAATCGCAGCTTGCACAGAACCCCAGTGCGTTCCTGTCACCTCAGTAGTACATTATCGAAGACAGCGCTTATCAGCTTTCGAAGTGAGTGATCTCATCGTACAAAGGCCACTTGGCCGAGCAAGACATGAACAGAGCTTTCAACGAGTACTTCTCACAACAAAGAGTGGTGATTGAGCACGTGATGGAGCTACTGAAGGGGCGATGGTTGTCACCAAAGGAGATCCGCAGGCAGATCAACAAAAAGTCTGACATCAAGTACGTGAACAAGTGGATCGTGTGTGCGCTCGTGCTTCACAGTTTGTCCTCCGGTTCCGAGACGAGTGGGCGCAACCAGATATGCCAGAGATACAGGACTTATTTGATAGTGAGAGCTTTGCAGAAACTGACGCAGGGTACATGCGGCGAGAGCTGTTGAAGCAAATGGTAGCTGGAGAACAGTATAAACAATAATTGAATTTACACAATGTGCAATTAATTATGCCGATTTAATTTAAGAGAGCTAAATACTCCTTAATTTCATCAACCGATTTCTTTTCTGAGATGAGCGTGAAGATGAGTTTGCCTTTAGTACTGTTCTCAGCTAGTTTGAGCTTCTCGCTGTCGAACTTCTCTTGTAACTGCAGCTTCTTTTACTCGATATCGATTCGTTGCTGCTCAAGTTGAAGGCGCTCAGCAGTCACTTTTTTCGTGAACTCAAATTGATCCTTCTGAACCTGGAGCTTGATATCAAAATAACCAGTGTAGGTAGACGAGAAATCTCGCTTGGGCTTCGACCCGGTGGTGCTGGCAGTGGCGGCAGACGACTCGGGCTCTGTCTTCATGACTACCATGCGCGGCACTTTGCGACTTTGTCGGTCCAGTTCGCCTGCCAGCAGCACCAATAGTTAAAGCGCTTGCAATGACATCCCACTTTATCCATACAATAGCATGTACAAGTATGAGCTTGTTCACATGATGCGCGAGCTTTACGAACGCGTCGCTCCTCTTCAGCTTGCGCCCGGCAACTACACCACCACTCAACGCCGCCAATCCTGTTATGAGCGCAAAGTTGGACGAGTGCTCAAGCCAGTATACCATAACTACACGCTGAGCAGGGGTAGTGTGCGCGTACGTGCGCTTGCCGGGGAAAGCGAAGCCCAGCACGTTCTCCATGTATCGTGCGCGGCTCTTTTGTTTGTGCTCGTTGCTGCGTGCCACGACCCTAGTATTAGGGTTTAGGGTTGCCAGTGGCACGCAGGTCCATGAGTCAGCTACCGGCACATGGGCCATAACCTTCCGGTATTGCTAATGATTGCCCGTACAAAAAATGAGGTTTTGGCCCTTCTGTGAACATAGTGGGGACAAGCTTAAAATGGGCATCGCCCACCCCGGTAAATTGTAAAGTTTTTGGCTAAAAAAATATCTTCTCAAACTTTCAAAAATGTCCAAAAATAACAGGTGATCACTGCTGGCTTCCATTGTTTTTGTTTTTGTTTGCGTGCGTGCGTCACGGTCCTATTTGAAGGGGTACTATTTGAAGGCTCAAGATCCTAATCGGATTAATGAGATTTTTTTGGTAGAAGACTCGAAGATCCTAATCAGATTCCGTTCCTAGTCGTCGCCGGGTGCTTTGCGTGGATGGCTCGTCTGGGTCTCTATCATCTTCGCGTCATTGCGGGAGCCGTGCGTGCGGATCTCGAGTGTCTTGTTCTCGTCCTTGTTCGCGCAAGCGAGAAAAAATGTTTGAGATAATGGACAAAGTACAGTTTACAAGCCCAACCATATTCTAATTAAGCCCAAAATTTCCACTCAAAAACGAATACGCCCCTCTAAAACTGACAACACCCACATATATATTACGCATATGCATATATCACTTGAACATAGGGTTGTTTGGTCCGATTTTCGCCTCTTTTATGTTCCCCACAATAATCTCGGACAGCATAGCATACAAATCAAGTCAATAGTGTCCGATAATATTGTTGGATATATCAGATTCTGATATATCCAACAAAACTCTCGGACACTATTGACTTGATTTGTATATTTTCTTGTCCGAGATTTTTGGTTAAAATTATATATACGTTTTCTGTCCTATGTCCGCAACCCCCTTTTCTGACAAAAACTGGCACCCGTTTCTGTCTTCCTGCTAAAGTTCCGCATGTCGAAAGTTCATACAAACGTCAAGACAAACAAGCGAACTGAGCTGGACTCAGTTTATCATACGTTTATCAGACCCATATCGAGTCACTTTCATGCAAGAAGAAAAAACGAAAAAGAAGCAAGCAGCAACAGAAGAAGCAAGAAGCCGAAGCAGCAATGAACATGAGCAGCACGACTCAACGATACACTCTTGACCAACGTAAAGCCATCGGGGTGTGCACTCGTAATCGGCAAGATCACTGTTGCGGTGGCTGCCGACATCGTCAAGATAAACCCGTCCAAGCTCCGATCCCAAGTGCGGGATGTCTTGTATGCTCAGAGCCTGCACCAGGCCCAAGGCCCCAACACCAGGCCTCCTTAAATTGTCGCTTTGCTATAAATAGTGCAAGAAAGCGACAATTTAACCTTGAGAGCGACGACAAATTAAGCTTTTTTATTATTATTACAGTGAGCCCTGGGTGGCGTGGGTGGCTCCTGGGTGGCCCTTGA
>JAASFY010001295.1:0-10418 GCA_023334035.1 Globisporangium okanoganense
CGCAATGAACAATGCAGCAGCAGGTAATTTCCTCGCTCTCGTGCAGTGGCTCCATGCGAATGGTCCACTGGACGGATGCACAACCAAGGCGATGGACCACGCGGCTGCAAATGGACATCTTCACGTCCTCCAGTGGCTGCGCGAGCACCGCAGCGAAGGCTGTACGACGAGCGCAATGGACAGTGCAGCGGCTCGCGGTCACTTGGACATCGTCCAGTGGCTCCACGAGAACCGCGTGGAAGGCTGTACGACCGCTGCGATGGATGACCCAAATGTCATCATCGTAGATCCTGCTAATCGGGCTGTGAGGATTCAAGTTGACGGATCCTGATAATTGGGTTATTTGGAGCTCCTCACAACAAAACGATTTTTGAGAAGGTTATGTATTGATTGACAATGTTACTCGGGTGATGAAGAATGGTGCACCTAGGCTTCACTTAGCCTTCGCTCTTAGAACGTCGGGACGGTGCGAGTCTCAGCCCAGGCGTGCTTGGGGTTGCTCCAGACCTGGACGTTTTCGAAGACGGCGGGCGTGGTGGTACCCGTGGTGAGGAGCGAGATGCCATCCGAGCCCGTCTGCCCCTCGCACGGGTAGATGCGCGCTGAGAGCGCGAATCGGTCGTTCACGAACACTTCGACGACCGACACATCCACGAAGATGTTGAAGCGCAGCGGCTCGCGCGCCACCTTGCAGCCCACCGAACCAGCGCCCTGGGCCACGTCGAAGACCTGGAAGAGGCCCTGCGTGCTGTTGCCATCCGGGTGGTTGGCGGCCGTGAACGACGCGCAGTCACCCGTCGTCGTCTTGGTCTTGCCGATCACGACACTCTTCGTGGCGTCGTCGTAGACCACGGTCGTGAGCTCGTCACCCGCGGTGCTGCGGCGCACGGTGAAGCCCACCTGCGAGCCCTTCTCGAAGGACGTCACCTCGGCGTAAAGCTCAAAGGACTTGGCCGTGGTGGCGAGCACCTGCTCCTTGGCCACGCTCGTCGTGGCGATCTTCTCGACCTTGTCCCCGCGCAGCTTCTGCACAGCCTCGTAGGCCTTGCGGCCGAGCGTCTTGACGGTCTTGACGGTCGTGGCCACGCCGGCGCAGTCCACCGAGCCCACGTTGGACACAAGCCAGTCGCCTGGCGCGCTCAGTGCGTTCGTAGGGTCCACGACGTTCTTGATGATCGCGATGCTCACTTCGCGCGGCAGCGACAGGATGCCGTTCCAGCCCTGTGGCTGGTCCTCCGGGTACCCCGTGTCCTCGGTGATCCAGCCAATGACCACGTCCTTGTTCGTCTTGGGGTCCTTGTACACGGCGTTGGCGTACCAGAGACTGTACTCGGTCACACCCACGGCAGTCGGCGTGAAGATGCTTGCGTTCGGGTCCACGGGGTCAGCCGCACCGCCGTCCGTGCATCCAGGACGCTGCGCCTGGGCCGCAGGGATCGAGCCGATGGCCCACATCGGGTACCGGCGCGGTTTGCCCTCGGCCGCGAGCATCATGAGGTTGTGGGTCACGCCCTCGGCGTCCGCGACCTCGACGTAGTTGGTCGTCTCAAAGTTGTAACCCCAGTTGCCGCTGTAGGCCGAGAACGTCGTGTTCTTCTCCTTGGAGAGCAGGAAGCCCTTGTAGGTCCAGTCGAGGTAGTCGGTCGAGTGGTAGAGGAAGATGCGCGATCCGACGTCGTGGATCCCGCCGGCCGTGATCAGGTAGTGGTTGGGGCTGGCGGTCCCGTTGGCCGCGAGCCCAAAATGCGCGTCCAGCGACTTGGACTGGAACACGTTCGGGTCGCGCCAGCCCGTGACGTTCATGCCGGCCGGCGGGGCCATGATGGCCGGCTCCTTGCCCTTCTGCCACGTCTTGCCGCTGTCGCTCGTCGTGGCGTAGTTCACGTGCTCGCCGAAGAGGTACGGGAGCGTCCAGGAGATTGGGAGCTTAGTCACGCCCGTGTAGAAGACCGTGTCCTTGCCGTTCACGGCCTTCTTGGCCGCAAAACCCGAGAAGACGCCGAGCATGTCCCACGTGTCCTCGTTCTTGAGCGCGTCCGGGTAGTCGGTCCACGTCACTTGGTTCTCCGAGACGGCGTGGCCCCACGTCATGTTGCCCCACGACGTCTTCTCCGTGTTGCTCTGGTAGAACATGTGGTAGAGCCCCGTGGCGTCGTCAAAGTACGGCCCGCACGGGTCGTTCATCCAGTTTTTGCGCGCGAGGAAGTGGAACACTGGCCGGTGCTTGAGGAACGCGGCCGTGCCCGGAGCAGCGGGCGTGAACGCGAGCGCGCCCACGTCCTGCGCCTCAGTCACCGACGGCGCGGTCGTGGCGCACAGCAGCGAGCCGAAGAGGAACGCAGCGAGGCTTGGGAAGATCTTCATGGCTGAAGAGAGAGAGAGAGCTGGAAGGCTGGGATGGCTTGTACAGAACTCGGCGAGTTTGGAAGTGAGCGCTCTTCTGAAGTGGGAGTTTGCGCTGGCTGCTGAGGTAGAAGAGAACTCTCCCCCACAGGTTCAAACAGAGGGCATTAGAACGCATTAGGACGTCAACACACACGACGGGCTGAAGCAGCCCGATCCAAGCACCAAACTGCAACATGGTGCGGTCTCTTGCCACGGATTCACAACAGCACACGCAAAGCTGAAGTTTTGGTGCACTGACCTGTGTAATTTTATAACTGCAGGAGTGAGTGCGCAAGTAGAAAGTATACTGAAGGGACCTCTATGAATGGATGGTGGCTGGGATTGTGCGTTTGGATGGGAACAAAACAATCTGGACAGCGTGAATCAAGTTGATCGACATGACAAGGACGACGAACCTGAAACAAAACCCGGTATACTACCCTAGTCAACGGTGAGAAAACGTAAAAACACACATAAGAACGTTACTATGACTAAACACAGTGTCATAAAGGGGAGAGAAGAAACGGAAGGAGGGTAATCAAAGCAGACATGGGGTGGGAAACCCAGCGAGGGGGCACCACCGAACGCAGCGAGAGAGGGCGGGGTCCCCATGATCTGCGTAGTCAGGCCCAGCTATAGAAGTTTACTGAACGGTCCAAGCACATCCACGCCAGATTCTTTTTTTCTTTCGGCCGAGCACGATGAGACACGAAGCATCGAGAGAGGGTGAGATACAAAACCCCGCCTGTTGATTGTGTGGTCAGACACTGTGTTGATCTGTGTGACGCTCTCCTGGACTAACGTATGCATCTTCTTTGTTGAAAACGTATGTTTTCTGTTCCGAAAGAGATGTTCTATGTTTCTTTTGTGTGTTTTTTTCAGAAGGGAAACCATTGAAACACACACAAAATCTCTGAGTGCCGTCCCTGTTGTTGAATGGAGTGCGGCGGGACGGCACCATAGTGAAAGCAAGAGTGCGGTCCTTTTTTGTTACTGTGGACATTCCCACCACTTTTTGCAGCATTAGCTGACCAAACAACCGTTAAAAAAACTCAATCTTTTTTTTATTTGATTTGTTTTACCTTTTCCCCAACAGCTGGTGCTTTTCATCAGGGTTCGTCAATCCTAAACGATTTGCAGGTGCAACATGTTGACAACTTCAAGCGCAAGAAATCAAGTTTCCAGGGCCGCTTTCTTGCGCGGGACGAGCTCAGGGGCAGTCGATCGCGTTGCGTCCAGTTGGCGCAAATGGTGTCTCGTGTACACTGTAGTTTCAGTCGAGGCACAGCTCTCAGGATAAGCTAAAGCGATGGCGGAATGGCCAAAGCGGTGCCGCAGGCACACGTGGGTGACATGGGATCAAACTGAACTTTGTCATTGCTCTCTGACTCGAACCTGATATGAGGTGGCTTCAGAGCACAGTAAAGCCGATGATAGAGTATGAAATTCAGGAGCGCAAGCATTGCTTCGCTCTCATCCTTCGCTACAAGTCGCAGAAAGTCAGACTGTAACACCGGCAGGTCCTATTCATCAGACCAACCGGTAGAAATGGATCAACATCGAAGAACATTTTCACATGAGCATGTTGTTATTGGTGTTCAATACAAGAAGAATGCAGAACGTGATGAGAGATAAAACTTCCGAGACTAATTGGTCACTTGCTGTTTCTATCTATCCCACCCTCGGCCTTTGCCGCATGGTGCGATCGTTGTGCTTAATTCTCCGGCATGTACCGAGCCTTAGCTTCCTGCTCGCAGCTGGCTGGATGAACCAGAGAAAACGAGTATGTCGCGGGCTTTCCTGGGCATCGTTCTTCTTCACGCTCTCGCATCGGACGCATCTTGGAATGCCAGTCGGGTCCTGGTCCATGGGCTGCAGCAGCGGGCAGTGCGAACATCTGCTTGGCAAAGTCGTTGAGCTTCAGGTTGCACAATACACGCTTCACTCCATCGATCAATACATGTTCTGGCGCTGCCATCTCCTCTCGCGCGATTCCAGTCTTTCTTTCTTTCTTCGTCATCTTCATCTCACAAGTCGGCGCTTCATCCCGCTTGAGTCATCGGGTACGTTCGAGGACCCTCGCGGAATCGTTGGTGTTTGCCTTTGCCTCCGCCGTTGTACTTGCGAGGCCCGCCTCCACGCCAACGCCCGCCACGAGCGTAGCCACTTGCATAGTACGCAGGGCGGAACGACGGCGCGCTTTGCGTGAAGCCCATGGCTTCCAGGTTCAATTGGTACTTCACTCGCTCTTCATCGGCAAACTCGCGGCCGTTTGGGAATACAAACGCTGGCAGCTCTTCCCAGCTCAGCAGTCTCGCATCCGCCGTCATGCTCGGTTGCTTGTACTCGAACTGCTGCAAATCCGTCGCCATGAAGAAGCGGATCGTCTGTTCGAGAGTGCTTCTCACTTCGGGGTCGTCCTTCGGGAGCAGCGGCGCCGCGAGCATCGGGTTGCTGCGTCGGCAGTGAAACTCAATACCAATGAACATGCACGATCCTGGAGTGGTGCCGTCGCTGGTGTGCGGGAAGTACGTCGGGAAGGCGTGCACTCGGGACACCAAATTCACATGCTGAACACTGTCGACCAGCTTCCGCAGTCGAGACGCCACAAACTTGCCCCACTTGTGCATCTCGCTCGGAGTATCAGCTTGGAAGTTGACCACCAAGTACGTGTCGTAGCGGATGAAGAAGTTCGATGGCTCAAACAGCTTCTCCCACGGACACAATGGGGCTTCTTGGACCTCGTACGTAAGAGTCACCGGCTCAGAGACCATCTCGCTGGGGTAGAACGTGTCAAAACTCGCAAAGCCTCCACACGAGACAGTCGATTCAGAAGTATCCAACTCGTTCGACGCATTCGGCATCGAGCTTGGGACGCCAGCAGCAGCCTCCGCCAAGTAGCGCGCTCTCCAGAACTCCTCGTAGATGACCGAAAACGTCGACTGCGAGACCTGCACAGCCGAGTTCATATGTGGGTAAGCTGGCGTGATAATCGGCATGATGTGCGCGCGGTCGTAGATATTCTTGCGAGGATCCCACATCTCAAAGCCGAGGCCCGCATCGTAGATCACATTGAGCATGACTGGCTGAGGCCACTGCCACTCAGACATCACTTGGAAGAACCGCACAAACACCTTCGCAGGTTCCGCTTCAGGATACATCTGGCAAACGAACGCGACGAGGATGGCCCAGCTGATGCCACCCAAGTAGCCCAGCTTGGCAGAGTAGATCCCACGCCGACGAGCCCACGTACGAACTGCGCGAAGCACAATTCGGAACACTCGGCGCTTCGGCACAAGACACAGCAGCATCGAGCTCACTCGAGGCGCGTTCAAACTCTTCATTGACGCAGTGTGGACGTTCACCAGCATGTGGTCGGAGTCGATCTCTTGGTGCGATTCCACACACGACATCGGCAAACGCGCAAATAGCAGATCCATACTCACACCCAGGAACGACAACGAGATCAACGGAACGTACGCATGCGGCACAGGGGCCAAATGCGTGACGCCCTCAGTCGCTTCCAGTGTCTTCGAGAACGAGCTGAAGAAGTCTTCGTGGGTCACGTGGTATGGTACCACGCACACAGCATCAATGTCGGAGTTCGGGTCGTTCAGACCAAGACGGTACGAGCCAGCGAGGAAGAGTGACCCGCTCGTGATCGCGATATGCTCTTGGCTCAGTCCACGTTCATTGCCGACCAACTTTACCCACTGCGCAAGGATGTCCGACAGCAGCTTGAGCACTTGCAACTTGTGTGTGCGGGCTTCCGCCACATCTGTTGGCGCCAACTCGTCCACATACTCCAAAAACGACTGCGAGATCACTGGGCTGATTTCCATCTGGCCCGGGCTTTCCACGACGCTTCCAACCGCTGGTACGAGGTGGCACTTGTGGTACAGCACATCGCGGGCTTCATCGAGTGCTCCCATGTGGATGTTCGCCTGCAAGTTCTGCGCCATCTCCTGAGAGATCACGCACTGCCGAGCTGCATGCTCCACCGACCACGACAGCGCATTCGCTTCCTCGTATTCGCGATGAGCCATAAACTCTGCCGACAGTTCGTTGATACGATCAATCAGCATCATGGTTTCATAGTCTTGCTCTTCTTCGAGAGACATCACGTCCGAGAGAACTTCGTGCTCGTCCACTTGGAAGTCCGGCCGGTTCAAGTCGACGCGGGTTCCAAATTCTGCACCAGGACTGTGACGCGGGCTCGGACAGGACGACTCGGCAGTTGACTCACTGTTCGTGTCTTCGCAATCCAACTCGGACAGATCATCGTCGCAGCTGCTCTTCATCGCACGATGCTTTTGCCGTTGCGCCGCCGAATTGGTCTCGAAAGCGGAGCTGCTCGAGACGCTGGACTGACCACCAGCGGCTGCAGACGCTTGCGCATTTTCACTGCTGCTAGATGCAGATCCTTTGTTTATTCGGACAGGGTCTTCGGCGCGAATGGCGCAAGACTTTGAATCTGGGACGCTCATTGCTCGAGTACGCATCTTTTGCTGGGAAGAATCGTTGCTGCCGCTCATGGTCGCAAATCGCACGCCAGCACCCCTCGTGGTGCCATTCAATTCGCTGAACTCGGCGTGCCTGACCTTCTTGGAATCGGAGAACAGCCACGACGGCAGCGCGGATCGTCGCAGCAGAACGAAGTCGGCCGAGGCGGAGCGCTCGCGTGTTTGAGGTACTCCTTCGTCGTCTGCGTCTCGTCGTGCAGCTTTTCGCGGCGACGCGAACAACGCGTTCAATGACGGCTTGGCGATTGGCGACTTTGCTGTTTTGCCTTCTTTCTTCATGCATTCACTGGTTAATGTTGGGACTGCACTCGCTTCGGCCGCATACCTGCGATGCTGCTTCTTGTCGCTGAGGCCGTCGCTTGGCTTCTTCTCCGCACTCATCTTAATACTGCTTAGCTGGCTTTGTACCGAGCCATTTCGCTTGCGGAACGTTGGCGAGTCCACAATCCTCGACACACTGCGCGAGCGCAGGAGCTTCGCTCGCTGGCACGTCGTTTGTCGGGGCTTTTGGTCATGCTTGGCGCGCTGGTCTCGTTTCTGAGAGGACGCACGCGGCGCGAGGGGTTTCTGCGGCACGGCGACCCCGTTCTTGACGGCATCCTTCCATGAAAGTGGCGCAGCAGCCACACTGTCACGGCTGCTGACCGCGATTGACGTCGGTGGCATGTTTGCACTACTGTTCGGACGAGTCACCATGTTCATTGATGCTGGAGACGACGATTGGTTCTTTCTGCTTCTGTCGGTCGGCACTGCTCTTGTTGATGGAGCGAATGGATCAAGAGGCTTCAAGCGAGGGGGCGAATTACGCAAGCCTGGCCCGAAAAGGTAAATTCGAGACTCGTTGCTGGAAGCCGGATGTCGCGGGGGCTCGTGAGCTAACTGCCTGGCGTTTCACCACGTACACGTACGCGACGACTCTTCCGGCGCAACCGCTCTTTTCTTGCTTCTGACGACGAGAATGCGCCAAATAAAGCGATCTGTTGTGCTTCTCGATACGCTTCTGCTGTTCATTCGCAGATCACAAAAGAGACAAAAGAGCAATTCACGTCGTCAGCGATTGAAAATACAAACACAGAGGGTGAATATATAGCGACACCCCATCGCGCATTGGAGCGCGATGGGCATGCAGCTCATCGTATAGCATGTTGTGGCGCACCTTGTTGGTTTCCTTGAGAGACCGACTGCGATGAGATGGGTTGTGATGACTGATTGCGTTCGCGTGGCGAGACGGACAGGTCGGCAACAGAGCTGGGGGCTGTCGGGGAAGAGATCAGACGAAGGCGAAGACGAAGACGAAGAGCAACAACCGATCGCTGCTGCTGTTCGCTCTCTCTTTCTCTCCGTTAAGGCAGACGCGCGGGCGTTCGCTTCGGTTCGTAGCTGCAAATGCGCTTTCTTGGCGGTTGCTGTCTTTGCCTTTTTGGAATGCGACATGCTGGGCATTGAATACCTGTGGAAATAAATATAAATACCTCTATTTTCGGATATACCTGACACAAATAGTATCCATCCAACAAAATTGGAAAGTGAGTCGACATTGCGCTGAGTATTGATTTATAGAGGTCTCCCGCACTTGCGTTCGAAAAAGCCCCCAGAGGCGGGATGACCCGCCCGCGACCGTACTAGAAACGTTCGGTTCGCCCATCCTCACGTACGACGAGCCCTACCCCACTTTTGATCCGCCGCCAAAAGAGCGAGTGTTGAAGCGCAATGGACGGCGGGGAGTGCATCTGCGCCGTCGGCATACAAGAACCAAGTGCAGCGCTGAACCTACCTCTCAAAGATGAAATGGACGGATACGGAAGGATACGGAGGCACGTGCATGGCAGGATTCAAGAGACCTCCACTTACTTCAGTTCGCGACACTTGTCTGAATTAGCTTTGTGGATGACTTGGCTAAAGACTCGATATCGCTCTGATGTCAAGTCGACCTTAGCCAACTGGGACTTGCTCGAGAGTCAATTGATGCGACGCTTCTGTCTCAGCTGTTCCACCGCCACGTTCCTTCCGCTTCCCCAGATTCCCCAATATAGAGTGGATAATTATTATAGCTCACCAATTATTATATAAAACCTTCATATTTATGATTTAAGAATTTTTTGTATCATCAAATCATTTTTAATACTGATATATAGTACCTGATTTACAATATCTATTATCAAAGGTCGAGTTTAGAAGGTTCCTCACCAAAACACTAATCTGATGGCGTAATCCTCAACACGCCCAACTGCGAATGCCAGATTCGGCAGCTTCTAAGCCCGAACAAACAAGCACCGAACAAAAGTTCAAAGGTGAACGGAGGCTGATGGCTTGGTGACTCATTTGATAGAGTCCATGCTGAGACTCCCTCATATCTAAAACACCGCAATATGCATCCTCATACACGCCCTCTTTCTGTGGTTGAATCTCGCGTCGAGAGAGCTCACGGATGCTGTGAACGAGCGCATACAAATTTCAAGTGGGAGCAGCTCCCTCAAAAAGACTCCACACCAGAACAACCATGTCGAGTAAACTCCGCTCATCCGAGCCGAGCTGAGTCACATCCCCATCCGAGCCCATCCGAGCCATGTCTCTTTGAACCTTTGAACCCTAATAAACCCAATAAACCCCCAATATCTACACCCCCACCCCGCCATGATAGCCAATGTATGGGGAACGCACCCCATACAAACTCCCATACAAAATCAAAGGAGCGTGAGACATGACGAAAAGAGCGGCTCCAAAAAAACGCTTTTGGGTTACTGGTACAGTGTACCACTCGAAACGGCTCCAGTCGGGACTCATTGTGCACTAAGTCATCTCAGGAATCGCTCGCTCTGCTATGGGATCAGAATGCTGGACGCGTCTTCACGGAGACAAGCTGTGCGCTAAAACTTAACGTGCAGGTATGACATGGAAAACGTGACAGATGTACTATCAATCACAGTGGCCCATACTCACAACGTATTGCCAACTCTGTGTGCTTCAGATCGTCAGACGTGAACGCCCAGTAGCGCTAGTGATGGCGACGACGACCGCATCGCGACTTCGCTGAGCCACTTGAGGACATCGTAGCGGCTGCAGAAGCGACCGACGCCGCACACTTCCACCAAGTCGATGGCGTCACGATGGTGGGAAAAAAGGAACGCGAGCACGGCCATGCGGCCATTCATGGCGGTGTGGGTCGCGGCGCGCACAGTACAGCCCTCGCGCCGGTGCGCGTGCAAGAACTGGAAGATTTACAAGAGGTCGCGGATCGTGCTCTCGTCCATCGCAGCGGTCGTACAGCCTTCGTGACGGTAGCGTTGCAGCCACTGGACGATGTCCAAGTGACCGCGAGCCGCTGCACTGTCCATTGCGCTCGTCGTACAGCCTTCGCTGCGGTGCTCACGCAGCCACTGGAGGACGTGAAGATGTCCATTTGCAGCCGCGTGGTCCATCGCCTTGGTTGTGCATCCGTCCAGTGGACCATTCGCATGGAGCCACTGCACGAGAGCGAGGAAATTACCTGCTGCTGCATTGTTCATTGCG
>JAASFY010001296.1:0-10415 GCA_023334035.1 Globisporangium okanoganense
CGACGGTGCGTCCTTGAGGCCGTACCCCAACCAACACTCAGCAAAGCTGTGCTGAATGCGTGTTCGGTTTGTACCGGCTCGATACCGGTTACTACCGGTATCATACCGGTTTGTTCCCTTTCGGAAATCCAGTTCCAGTGGTGTGTTGACGCCACTGTCCAGATGGCACAATCAATGACGTCACCGAATGACGTCATAGCTCCTTCGTATCCCATTGGCTGAAAACGTCCTTTTCAGCCAATCAATTAGCTAGATTTCCAACAGATCAACTTAGCCAGAAGGAGAAGTAGGTTTTAGGTTTTTCCTTAATCTCAGACCCGCCAGGGGCCGAGCCAATTTACTCTCAGTTTTACCACAAAACCCCCAAGTTGTTCTGTGTGAGCTCGGAATAAGGTCCAAGCTTTGCATACAAACTCGTAGTTGTCTTCAGTGCTTGAGATTGGCTCAAGCACTGCGCGCTTCCTCACAATCGCACTTGTGTACGCCGCGTAACGTCTCACCCCGTTACACTTTCGCTGAAAACGCGCCCCACATCATCACCGACCCGCCACCCGCCACCCGCCTAATGCCTCGAGAAGACTTGTTCCTCGCGACGGAGATCGTGCCAGTAGTACTGGAGATCGTCGGGGCCGTCGAGGTTGAACTTCTTCTCGTCGGAGAAGATCACCGAGTCCCAGCCGGCCCCGAGGGTCAGGGAGGCTCGAGCCCACTCGAGGCGAGCCAGCTTGTGGGCTTTCTTCAACACTGGGCTGCTCTTGCGCTTCACGTAGCGCAGTGTATCTTCTCGCGCAAGCACGCCACGCACGGAGCGAGCAGAGACGGGCAGTTCGAGCGAATGGACGAGCTGCGACGAGCTGTAGCGGCCGGTCTGGGCGGCTCGGACGATGCAACGGAGGGTGGTTGGGGTCGAGGTAGAGGGTCGTCATGGGCATCGTGTGGTGTTGTAGGCCTCCGGGCTGCCCATATACGCTTGGATAATGGTCTTGGACCGCTCAATCGCGCGCGCGATCACTCTTTGGCTCGTGCCAGCCGCGCTCATGGCCGAAATCTGGCCCTTCTCGAAGTCCGATAGTGCTGTCTTCCTCGGCATTCAGTTTCTTTTTTTCCCGTTCTGGAAATCACACACAAAACAGTCAGTCATGTGTTCTACATATAAAACGCCATGGGAGACATAAACAACGCACCTGGGGTAGTATCGGACGCTTGAAGCTGAGTAGTCTTATATCTTCTTCCAGGGGCTTGAGGCGTAATTCTCTATTGTGACATGGGAAATGCTTAGATCGGAGAATGGAGACCGCCAAACGATTGGTCTTTGAAAGGCGAGTCCGAAAACGTATTTACACTCGTAAAAAATCAATGATGTGGTGTTTATATTGTAAGAAACGAGGTGGTCTTATACTCCTGCCACCACTGTAGTATTGTGTGAAGTACAGTAAAGTACATTATTTTGCGCTACACGACTTCACGACACGGTTACGGTCACTTTTTACGACGCGATCGAGCTTGATGAGCGCGGACGGCCAGCGCAAGACGGTGGAGTTCCACCAGGAGGTGCCTATCCCATCGTGTCTGCTAGTCGTAGCTACGGGCCGCATGGAGAGCGCCGAGATCGGCCCGCGCAACCTCGTGTGGGCCGAGCCGAGCATTGTGGTCAAGGCCTCGCGGAGGCCGAGGAGATCACGGGCCAGGAGTGCTGGACGTCTGGAAGCGCTACGACCTCGTCTGTCTGGCGCCGTCGTTCCCGTACGGAGGCATGGAGAACCCGTGTATGACGTTCGTGACGCCCACGCTTTGGCCGGCGACCAGTCACTCGCGGACGTTGTGGGCCACAAGATCTCGTACTCGTGGACGGGCAACCTGGTCACGAGCCACTCGTGGCGCGACTTTTGGCTCAACGAGGGCTGGACCATGTGGCTTGAGCGCAATAGCTAGACGTGCATCACGACGACCCGCTGGCCTACGACCTCAAGGCCACCATGGGTCTGCGCGACCTCATCGAGTCGGTCGAGGACTTTGGCCACAGCCATCCGTACACGCACTTGGTACCGGACGTGAACGGCGTGGACCCGGACGCGTCTATCCCGTGCGAGAAAGGCTTCAGCTTCCTGCACTACCTCCTGACGGTCGTGGGCGGCCACGACGTCTTTGACGCCTTCGCCAAGGCGTACATCAAGCACTTCCGCTTCGAGACGCTCACGTCCGATGACTTTCGCGACTTCTTCGTCAATTAATTGTCGCATGTCGTGGACAAGCGCGCGGCCATTCAAGAAATCGACTGGCACCTGTGGTACCACGCATCCGGGATGCCGCCCATGGCCGCCAAGTTCAACACGACGCGCACGTCGCAGGCCATCGATCTGGCCGAGGAGATGCTCGCGCGCGCCGACCCGGAGACATGGACGACAGTGAGCTCCCATGGACTCAAGAAGTGGCCCGCGACGCTCTGGATCCTGCTGCTGGACACGCTGCTGCTCAACCAGAGCGACAAAGCGCCCGTGCTGACCGCCAAGCACGTGGACACGATCGACAGCTTCTGCCACAAGCACCTGAGCACGACGCACAACGCCAAGCTGCGCTCCAAGGACCTGCGGCTGCTGGTCAAGACCACAGGCTTCCTGCACTAGCTGGGCCGCATAAAGTACGTGCGGCCGCTCTTCCGCGACCTGTGCAAGGCTCTGGGCCCAGCCGAAGCCGCTGCGATCTTCGCCACGAGCAAGGCGTTGTACCGCCCGATCACGGCCAAGATGATCCTGCGCGACGTTGACGACGTCTCCAAGGCTGTGACCGCTAAAGCCATGGCCCCGACGGAGACGGCCACGGTTACGAAGACCACTCCGGGCTCACCAGCAATGGCCACGAAGGTCACGACGACCACGACAACGACCACCAAGACCGTGGCGACCGACGACGCCGTGCTCGTGACCAAGGACATCCAGACGGATGTGAAGGAGGTCAAGAAGGACGTGAAGAAGGCAAAGGTGGTCGTGATTGCGGACAAGAAGGTGAACCACCGCCTCGCCTGGTTCCTCGGCACTCCGCACGAGTACGCGAGCTACTCGCGGCCCTCGCGCTCAGCGCCGCCATCGTCGCCACTGTCTCACGATCTCCAAGCGTCGTTAAGCAACAGAAGACGGAGCAAAGGATGTGGACAAGTTACTGTGGGCTTGTTGGGTTGGGATTTTTCCCCTCTATTGACACTTTTTGAACCCATTTGACGAGAAACGTGTGGCTGTAAATGCTTGTCATTTTGATCCATTTTGATCCATTTTGATCCATTTTGATCCATTTTGATCCATTTTGATCCATTTTGATCCATTTTGGTGTCCATGTCTATCTATTCTGTCCATATGAGGTGGACACTCACAATATGTCGACGTACTTGGCGTCACAATCTACTTCTCCACTGTTAGCCTCTTGGAGCTTAGCTCAGCAGCGGGGTCTGCTTCGAATTCGGTCAGTCCCCTCCCGTTCACCAGCTGCGGCTGCTCCGGGTCTCCATCCACAACTGGCTTGTCCCAGCTCGACTCCTGCGTGCGCTTGTTGTAGTAGTACACCATGCCCTCGATTGAGGTGCAGGCGCTCCAATCACTAGCTGAGGGCGCGGTCAAGCTCGTGTCGATGAGGTTCGCGAGCAGCTGCGGCGTCAGCTGCACTAACTACGGCCACGTCACATCGTCCATCCACTGGGCCTGGCCCAACAGCAGCTGGATGTCCTCAGGCCAGAGCCCCATGTTCACGTGCTCAAGCAGCAGCCGCGAGAAGTCGCTACAGCTCAGCACGCCGCTGTTGTCCAGGTCCGCGTTCGTGAAGCACGCGATGAGGTACTCCTCAATGCCCGGCGCGAGTGCCGTCACCTTAGCGGCGGCCGTCGCGTCGTCAAACTGAGAGCTATTGTCGAGCCCTCGGTCCTGGGCTTCCACAACAAACCCCACAATCCCCATCCGCAAACGCAGAAGAGCTCCTCATTCTCCAGCCACAGCCGTCGAAGAGAAGCCGGCGCCGAGAAAGGAAGAGCAAGCGCCTCACTCCCACTCGCTCGCTCGCTCCATCCGCAGCAGCACGCAGACAGCCCCCTCCCTCTCTGTGTACGACCACCAACCACCTTGCGTGGCGTCGTCTCTTCTTGCTGGTGTCGGTCGCTGCGACAGGAGGACCCACTCAATTGCTCCAGTAGAGAGGAAGAGAAAGGCGTGAGATCGATTAAGGAAAGCGAAAATGCAGGCCAACGCCTTCGACGAGGACAGCGGCGCCCGTGGCGAGCAGTCGAAACCACCACCACCATTACCAGCCACCACCGTCGACTACCACGACGCAGGGAGTCCCAGTATCAAGGAGCCATCGCCAGCAGCAGCCGCCGCCGTCGAGGAGCAGTCGCTTTGATGCGGTGCCCATGTCGCAGGGCCCGCTCACGGTGGAGCGCAGCATGATGGAGGCCATCCGCATGAAGCTCGAGCGCACGACGCACCACCAGCAGGAGCCGAGCCAGCCGCAGCACAACCTGCACGCGGTGTCGCTCGCGCCGGCGCTGCGCAGACTGCGCCGCGTGTTCAAGGAGGTGGGCTTCGGCAGCAAGCTCGTGGAGATGAGCTGGGTGCTCTCTCACGACGAGATCTGGCTCGCGGTCGCGCGCGTGCTCGTGGCGCCGAAACTGAGCGCCGCGGTCGTGTACGCCTTTGGCGCGTTCTTTGGCGAGTTCCTGTGCGCGTTCGCCCCACGCGACGATGAACACGTGGAAAGAGGCAGCAGCATCAAGAAGAAGTGCGCGGTCGATACGCCCAACACAAAGCAGAGGCGGGACCAGGAGAGCAGTCTGAACGAGATGCGCATCGAGATCCTGAACCACCTCATGGAGCCACGAAGGCAGAGGCCAAGAACGTGCGCCTTCGCGTGTGTCACTTCCCTTCCTGCAGATCATCGTCAACAAGCTCGACTACATCAAGTACGTGCTCTCTGTGTTGCATGTATGATTGACATAACGAGGGTGGCGTGGCGTTACGCGCTTTGAGGCTAATAATCTGGATTTTATCTTATTTCGCTGATATTTATTTTGTTTACAAAAGAAGCTACGCGCCACGTTGATCCCCCGCGCAAACGACAAGCTCGCGTCCATCCGAATGCAGAGCGTGTACGCGCCGAAGCGGATCCAGGAGCCGGAAGATTGCAAGGACCCAGTGACGGCCGAGCTTTTGCGACTCATGGTCTCGGACCCGTCCAAGTAAGTTGAAATGCCTTTTATTTCTCTCTCTTGTTATCGTTGAGCTTACATTTTTTTAATTATTTATGGGAGCAGGGATGTGCGCTAGGCGGCGGTGCACAGCGTCGCGATCACGAAAGCCGCCTACATGGACCTGATCATTCGCATTCGAGACACGAGTGAAGAAGTCCGCCACGCGGTGTTCAAGGTCCTAGGCGACCAGATGAGCATTTGGGACGCAAGTCAAAAAGAAATCGTGAAGGACAGCACGCCACTTGGATGACGAGAGAGACGCGAGGGCCGCTGAGAAAGAGGAGTGTAATCATGAACCAGCACTTCCTGCTGCACCGCAACCTCGTGTCCGCCACGGCCGTACACCACGCTGTGCACGTGCACTCCGACCTCGTGGTCGTGAGTCCGCAGTATTTGCGCGTACAGCATCGAGCCTTTCCACACTGACGGCAGTCAAGCCAAGTCGCATATCAAGAGTGAGGGCGGAGCCGTAGAAGATGAATCTTCGTTTACTACTGCTGCTGATCGGACTGCGGCGGCTGAGTTTGTCGTGAAGGGCCAGGTGCTGCGCCTGATCGACTCGTTTCCGCTCGCGGGCGTCGTCGAAAGCATCCAGGTGCTCCACTTTGACCGCAAGCTGCTGCGCAACCGCTTCCACGGTGGACAGGACGTACTGCTGCTGAGCTTCACGCTCATTAAGTGGGTTGTGGTCGACTACGACCGCCGCGCGCGGCGCTGGCGACGCTGGCGATGTACTCGTTCGCAGAGGACGCGATCGGATCGGGCGCGACGCTGAAGGGCGAGAAGAATGGGCATGATCAGCTGCTGGGGCTCTCGACATTTGCGGTGGCTCGTGTGGATCCGCAGACCCGCTGTGGCGCGATGCTGGACTACTCGGAACCAACTGGCCGTCGTGCCGTTCCACAGTGGCTCCATGGAGCTCTCTGTGTTCGAGGAAGACGACGAAGTGGGAGAGGACGACGACGACGACGAGATGCGGGGATCAAATGGCAGCAAGACGGCATCTCTGCTAGTGGCGGCGCTGGAGACGATGACGACGAAGAGGAGAAGAAGCTGCTGGAGCTCGTGAACGAAACCAAGCAGCGCGGCGCCACGAGCGACGTAAACAACCGTCTGATGACGATTCTAGACAAGAGCGTCAATATCGGCACGAAGCGCAAGCGCAACCGCCACCAGCTGAGCGGATTGCTCACGGACGAGCTCACTGGCCGCGAGTTCCTGTTGCGCCTCCCCGAGCTCGAGATCGCGGACAAAGTGAGCAATCTCGCGTTCCTCGATGGATATTTAAAGCCGACGCTGATAATTCTGCACGAAGAGAACGAGCGCAAGTCGACCGCGGGGCGGTTCGCAGCGGGCTACGACACGTACTGCCTCACCGTAATCTCGATCAATTTTAACACCAGGGATTTTAAGTGGCTGTCCACTATCGTACTGCTTGCTATCTTATTATGTGGGCTCGCTGACATGGATTGCTTGTGCCGTAAACTGTTTGCCGCAGACTGCATCCTAAGATCTGGACCGTGAAGAACATCCCGTGCGATTGCTTCAAGCTGATTCCGTGCAAATCCAGACCCAGTTCTATGGACTCACCGCTAACATTTATGCGGCCGAAACTGTGAACCAGACGATCTTTCCCTTAGAAGAAGCGCTCTACGAGACCATCGACAACCAAATCACGAAGCTCAACATCCTGCTGTACGAGTGCGAGTACGAGTACTTGGGCTATAAGGAGATCCTCATCACGATGCCGAACGGAGATCTCTTTGCGCTTGGAAGCGCTGGTTCCACCCGCAGCTGCTGGCGCTGCTCGTGCCGCTGAGCGTGCAAAACGGCGTCAAGTACCTACTGACCGAGGGCAACAAGTGGGTGCTCTCGCTCTTCGCGTCCTTCCAGAACATGAGCGTCTACGGCATCGTCTTCCACCTCGGCTCGCTCGTGCCCCGGTTCGTCTTTCTGCCCATCGAGGAGGCCACTAAGACGATATTCAGCAAGATGGCGACCTCAACAAGTCGAGGTGAGAGCTCAAAGCCCAAGACCCAGGACGGTTTCCACCTCGTGCTCATGCTGCTCAAGCTCATGAACCTCATCGGGCTCGTGCTCATCTACTTTGGCGTCAACTACGCGCACACGCTCGCGCTGCTACTCTACGGCGTCGAGAAGGCCTGGCTGGGCGTGGCCGAGACGCTTGCGGTCTACTGCGTCTAGATCCACGTCCTGGGTCTCAACGGCATCTGCGAGGCCTTTGTGCACGCCGTGGACTCGCCGGCGTAGCTTATGCGACTCAGCAAGCTCATGGCGAGCTTCTTCGTGCCGCACGCGGCCAACGCGGCGCTCTTAATGTCAGTGCTGGCGCTCGACACGCCCGGGATCATCCTGATCAACTGCGTCAACATGGGCTGCCGCATTCTCTACTGCCTCTCGTTCATGGTCAGCTACTTACCCCCAGTACCGATGGCCAGCGAGCCGTTGGAGCCAACTCAAGTCTGTTTGCGTTCTGGCGCCAGTCGCTCCCATATCGCGTGGAGCGCAAGCCCATCTCGTTTGTGTTGGCGTCGCTCGAGCTCGCAGCCGAGCGGCCTGTGCCTCCACCAAGCGACATTTTCCACCAGCACGTGGTCGAATCCGCGACGAACGACGACCTCATGCTCACCGAGGTGCGCCAGCTGTACGACCACATGCACGAGTCCTATCGTGAGTTCTGAGACACGCTACATCGTCATTTAGATCTCCAGTACCTCGTGGACGTGCCATTTCGGAGCTCGTTCAACAGCACGAGCTACTTTGTCGACGACGACGTGGTCTCGAACGAGTCCAGCGTCAAGATCCCCTACCGTCTGCTTCGGTCCGCCTTTGGTGGGGCCAACAGCGCGGCCTCCAAGTAGCAGCTGGCCAACAGCGGCGGGAACTGCATCGCCTAACGGCGCGGAGCCATCGCCGTGCAGGTCAAGGCCGAGGTAACGGAGCTCGCGGTCGTCGTCTCCCTCAAGCTGAACCTGTGGGAGCGCGCGCTCAAGATCCTGCGCGCCCAAAAGCGCGTGAACCTGTTGGAGCTCGTGGTCAACTGGCTCGTGAAGTGCAACCGCGTGAAGGTGCTCGTGCAGAGCGCGACGCTGCTCGCCGATGAAGAGATGATCTTCTACCAGCTCATGCCCGACGCCGGCATCTTCTCAGCCGAGGACGCGCTCAATGACAAGAACATCCGCCGTGCGGACCTGCTCACGATGTACTACGTGCTGCGCACCAAGTACGCGACCGCGTGGGCCGTGCACCACGAGCACCTAGCGATGATCAGCAGCTGCACGTCGGGCGACACGCAGATCTCAGCGGCCGTGCTCAGCCACCCGAGTTCTCGAGCGCGCGCGGCTCTGCAGTAGAACATGTGTCCCGAGCTGACGCAGTTGTCACCGTCGCAGCCAAGTAAGTTCGCCCGCGAAGAGATCAGCGACGACGATTATAGGCAATCGACGCGGATATTAACCCGCGCCACAAGCAACCGATGCTGTTGGCGCTGTGGCAGGACCTGCACAAGCACCTGACCGAGTCGTACGTGGCCGAGCTCGCGCTCGCGAACGCCGAGATCCAGGACCACCTGGACTACCTCGAGAGCTGGGCCAAGCCCGAGCTCGCGCTCACCAACATGGCTAACCTGCCGGGCCTTTCGTACATGCACCGCGAGTCGCTGGGTGTCGTGTGCGTCATCAGCACGTGGAACTACCCCGTGAACCTGTTGTTCGTGCCGCTCGTCGCGGCCATCAGTGCGGACAACTGCGGCGTGGAGGAGACCAAGGCCATGCTGCACGAGCGCTACGACATAATCTTCGCCACGAGCGATTGCTTCCTGGGCAAGATCGTGGCCCGGGCCGCGGCCAATCACCTGACGCCCATGGTGCTCGAGTTGGGCGGCAAGAGCCCCGTAATCGTGGACGAGACCGCGGACCTTGCGCTCGCGGCGAGACGCATCGCCTGGGCGTGTTCACCAAATCGGATCAGACGTGCGTGCGGCTCGACTACGTGCTCGTGGACGCCAAGCTCGGCGACGAGTTTGTGCGGCTGCTGGAAAAAAATGGTCACGCTCTTCTACGGTGCGGACGCCCAGCGGTCCTTCGAGCGCATGAAGCGGGCGCGGCGGTCGTGCTCTCAGCCTTTGGGGGTTTCGTGCGCCCTGGTCTTCTTCCGACGGAGCGCCGCTGCTGTACAGCGTCTTCACGTGCGCAATGCTCTCGCTCGAGATCCCCTCGTGTCAAGGCTGACTACGGATCCATTGCGGGCGTACTGGTGCAGTTCGCCAAGCTGAACGGACAGAAGCTGCAGGAGTGGATAGAGTGCACGTATCAATACACGTTATTGTTTATTCATGTTAATTGTCTTCCTGTTTACCTCTTACTCGAAACTGGGCCAACCTCGCTCGACGAATGGCAGCACGCGCCGCAGTGTGTTGTCCTCCGACCACGACCTTGTTAGGCACGACTGGAGCCACTGGGTTGGTGGTGTCGTCGTCGATTTCGATTGGGTTCCCCACGGAACCCACTGGGGCAATTGAAGCTAGGACCAAAGCGGGTGGAACTGGAGCCACTTGGGCAATTGGAGCAGGAGTTGGTGGAGATGGCACGTGCAGCAGCGCGTGCACCCTCTCGTATAGACGAAATATGGTTGGGTTTCTGTGGGCTGTGGCGGTGCGATATCAGTTTTCGATGTCGACCAGCTTGGAGTGTATCTGCTTCGTTGACTTGTTGGTGACAACCATGCTGTTGATAGCATCGTTGCGGTCGGTCTCGTACAGCGTGGCATGCTCCTCCCACTGCTCGAAGAGCATGTCCTCCTCGACGCGAGTCCAACGCCGAATAATTGGCCTGGACATGGGCCGCGCTGCACGCTGCGCTGTGCGGGCAGCAATGTTGGAGCGCATGGGGAGCGACGAGGGGCGGGTGGTGAATTGGAGAATGTACGAGAGTTTGTTTTCCGATTCGCCACCACTCCGGAGCTGCTCGGCTTTTTTGTATGCATTTAGAAAATATTCTTGCTGTGGGGAAATTACTGTGGGTGCGAATATACAGTGCGACCCAAAACTATAGACGCACCCCGGATTTTTGTTGATTTTCATTGTTGGTGAAAAATCAGATAAAATAAAGCTCAACAGAAACAAAAATAGCAATTGGCAAAAATAATGGTGCATTCGATTATAAAAATC
>JAASFY010001297.1:0-10406 GCA_023334035.1 Globisporangium okanoganense
CCAGAAAGTTGCTCACAACCTTCACCGACCTGTTCACACGCCTTGCGATCTCTCGATGGCTCAAATTCACGCTCGAAAACGCAAGAATTTTGCCGCGTTCGACGTCCGACAGTAGTCGACCTTTGCCCATGATGCTGAGGAGCGGGGATTGGAGAATGAACAGCAAATTGGGTACGAACAGATAGCCAAGATCACGGGGAATCGATTACGCTATTCAGAAATGGCGTAATCGCAATTATCTTTTCGTAATTGCGACTACCGCGAAGTGCGGCTAACCAATTGGCGCCATTTTACGGCGTGTTTTTTGGGATTATTGCTGATTTTGGAGCCAACAGGTAAGTTTTTGAGACGTTTGACGTGGCTACGACGTCCCCCGCGTGGGCGCGATTCCAATGGTCTTTTTAGAAATCTCAAAACTTTTCTAGATCAAATTATTTTTTGAAAAATCGAAATGCGGCTAACCAATTGGCGCGCACTGTATATCAAGTCAAATGCCTCCCAACCTCGTTTAGGTACGAATTTGGAGAACGCTCCACTCTTGAAATGGTGAAATGTGCAAAAACTGGTCGTCGGTCATAAATTTGGTTTTCAGCGAAATTCGGAACCGGTTCAGTGCCAAATCGAACCGGTCCCCACTATTCCTTGAAGCGACGCCGCCTCAAAAGGTGCATGAGGCGCCGTTTGAAGGCAAAGTCAATAGAGAGTGCCCTGGACAAGCCGCTTCTTGTCTATTAGAAACGAGAACGTAATGTCGCTCTTCCAGGTGCGCGAGTGGTGGAGCGTCAAGGGCGAGAGCTGCGAGGAGTACACGCATGGCGCGCTCGTGGTCGGCAACGTGGACAACGACGCGTCCGGACAAGGTGCGTGGCCAGCTTAGCTATACACGTTGGTATACATTGCGTAAGTATGAACCAATCTGCTTAATGTGTCTTGTGACTCCTAGTGAAAATCGTGACGGGCAGTCTCAATGGCATGCTGCGTATGTACTCGCCCACGCACAACGAGTTCAAGATCGAGCACCTGCTGCTCGAAGAAAACCTGCACCACCCGATCCTGCAGATTGAAGTGGGCTACTTCATTCCGTACGTTTTGCAGCTATCTAATTAGAAAGTGATATCAGCTTGCATACACTGAATTCCAATTTATTTTCTTTTATCCGTACAGCAACCAGCACATGCTCGCGCTCGCGATCCTGCACCCGCGACGGTTGAGCGTGTATACGGTGGAGGGCGTCGGCGGCAGCGGCATGTCGGCGAGCTACTTCAAGCTCACGCCTCGCTACGAGCACCTCTTGGGCATCGACGGCGAGCACTTCACAGCGTTCAACATGCTCTGCGGCCCGTTCGGCAGCACTGCGAACGCGCGCACAGACCGCGACCATCTGTGCGTGCAGTCGCTCGATGGGAGGCTGCAGTTCTTCGAGCAGGACCGCTTCGCGTTCATCCAGCCGCTCAACAACAACTTCATCCCTGGAGCGATCTGCTACGTGCCTGGGATGGACGCGATCATCGCAGCGACCTCGGACCTGCAGATCGAGTGCTATCGCTATCAAGTGTTGGCGTCCGCATCCCTCAAGAAGAAGAAAGCGAACACGTTGGACGTTGATGAACACCCTGAAGCCGCGGGCGCTGGACCGAAACTGGTCCACTGCGACTGGAAGCTCAACTTAGGCGAGACGATCCTAGACATTCGCATCGGCCGGTGCTACTATCAAGAGAACGCCTCGACGTTCGACGTGATCGTGCTTGGAGAGTTCACGTTGTTCGGGATTAAGCCCCACGGCGAGATCTACGTTCAGAAGCGTCTCGGTTTCCACCCGTCGGCGATGTGTCTCTTCCCGCGAATGCCGAGCAACAACGTAGAGGGTGGGCTGATGGACAACCTGCTGGTGGCGAGCCATTCAAAGCTATGGACAGTGTTTAAGGACAAGGCTTTGATCTGGTCGGCGTGCCCATCGACTGTCCCAGTCGCGATGCACGTGGCTGAGTTGGCAAACACGAGCGGCATGATTGTCAGTCTCGATTCCGAAGGAGCGCTGAGCGTGAACTACATGGGGACAGATCCGCCGTCCACGTCCGTGGTGACGCCGGACGTGAAGGAAGTCAACTACGAAGAGATGGACGAAGAGCACCGGCAGCTGCTCAACGTGATTCGAAGATCGCAGGGCGAGCGGCGCACCGAACCCAAGGACCGCGTGCTCATTCGCGCTCAAGTCCCAACGATCCTTGACGCAGTCCCCGGACGAGGAGACGACTTCCACCGCCAAAAAGGTGGCGCTCCAGCGGCCGACGGGCTCAGCAAAGGCGTTCAGCTCACCATGAGAATATACGTGACGTACACCGGATCGACACGCGTGTCGAACGTCTCGCTGTCGATCTTTGCACCAGAGAACATCATCGCGAGTGAATCGTCGATCGTGATCGACTCGATCGACGGGAAATCGTCGACGCCGCTCATTATCCCAGTGATCTTGCGTCCGAACACGGTCGTGATGCCCACGTCGCTCGAAGTGATCATCTCGGCCTCGTACACGCTCGAGACTGGGCAACCGCGGGTGTCCCAATGCCGTGTGAAGCTGCCGATGTGCATGATGTGCCGTCTCGTCCCTCCTGTCAAGTCGAGTACGTTCAAGTTCACGCTGGAGACGAATCAGGAGCCGCTCGAGCTCACGAGTCTCTTTGAAGAGATGTTCCACCAGCCATTTTGCACCCCAGAGTGGGCGAAGCAGGTCGTCGGAGGCTCGGGTACGAACGTCATGAGCTTCCAGTACTACAACGGCGTGGAAGCCACGATCCTCGTGTCGAAGAACGCTGGTCGATATCGAATCCAAGCCAACGAGCTGGAGGCGCTCTGGATGGTCTCAAATGAGCTCGTGGCGCGACTGAAAGCTTACTTTGACGCGCGATCCCACGACGCAGAGAGCAAAGACAGCGAGAACGAGAGCGCTTCAGGCTTTGAGGTTTTCTATCAGGAGCCACTGCCGCTGGCAGATTTTTTTGGGACGATCGACACGCACTTCGCGCTGCGGAAGGAGAAGCTCGAGCTCTCGGCCGAGCTGAACGACCGCGCGCATCAGTTCCGCGTGATCCAGAAGCGCCTGTTGGTGCGCTACAAAGACCGCAACCCCGCCGCTATCAATTGCCTCGACGTGCTGCTCCACGGCACCTACGACCAACTGATCACGCTCTCGCACAAGATGGAGGACGTCGAGTCGAAGCTCGTGATCGCCGCAAATCGCCTCTCGTGCTGCGTGTACCTGATTCTGATGCTGATCAAGTATCGATTCCACTTGGACGAGGAGAGCTCGCGGGTGCTGCAGTCGTACCTCTCGCCGATCGGGAACGAGAGCGGGAACGGCGCCATTGAGCAAGGCTGGGAGGAGCGGACCGACTGTGCGATGACCGAGTTGCTCCGCACGCTGCTGGCCAAGCAACCGCAGGCGAAAGATGCGAATGGCTCAGCTGCCGCAGCGTCGGGCCAGGCCAGCGACCTGGCGATGCCTGAGGACGTGAAGAGGCTCAAGAAGCACATCACGATCGTCTGTGATCGTCTCGGAAAAGGGGCAACGCTGACAGCCAACGGCCAGGTGGGTAACCCAAGCGCCATTGGTGACTCGAAGGGCGAAAAGTGAACAACAGAGTTGGGAGAAGGAGAACGAACGAGCCATTATTTGCTGCTGTATGCGTGCTTTCTCCTTTTTTTCATGTTCAGCTTCAAGTACTGATGTGATGTGTACCGCAGAGTGTAATGGGGCTTCACGAGCGAGAAGCTGGCTGAGCAGATCATGATACCAGCCACTCTTCTCGACCGTGTTGTTGTTGAATGTGAGGTATATTAGGATACTACTTAAGAGATCGACCAATGTCCATGGGACAGAGATTTACGCTATGGTGCCTTGTTGGCGCTCCGCAGCTGCGCATGCGGCTGGGCGCCCGAGATATTTGTTGGTCGTGGGATTCGCAGGTGACGAGATCCAGTGGTCCATGTCGTTGGCCAGGTGATTCGTCACGCTGATCAGTTGCTTGTTGGTCGTCGGAAGACGGTCTTGGGCGCTGCACTTTGAGTCCATTGCCTGGTTGGCAAGATAATCTGCCATCTTGTTATGAGCGCGGTAGTGGTGGTGCCACGAGTCAACCCCGATAGTGTCGGCTAAGAGGCGTGCCTGCTCGTAAAGTGGTTGAAGCTTGGCGCTTCTTGGTGAGTGTTTGTCCGGAGTTGCCGGAGTATCATGGCGCTGTCGCCCACGACGTGGACTCGGCCGAGCCGATGTCTTCTAGTCGCTGCCAGGCCCCAGATGAGGTGTTGGTACTCGGCGACGTTGTTTGTGCTTCTGGGGTGAGCGAAGGACGCGCTACCTGTCCATGCCACGGAGCAGCTGGCGCCGTCCGTGTCGAGGCTCACGAGCACCGCGCGCGAGCCACCTGGCCTTGGAATGCCGCGGGAGCCACCATCCAAGAACATCGCTGTGGCTCCCGCGGCTCGGCATGGTAGAGGTTCTGGAGGAGGCGGTGTCGAATGGATTTGAAGAATGGTGCGTAGGATAGTCGCTCAATCCAGGATCTCACCGTCACCTTCACATGCATTCAAGCCCCTGAGGGCGTCGTAGGTTGTCCGTAGCCGAGTTTGGCGCAGGATGGCCGCCACGCTCGTGGGCGTGAAAGCCTGTCCAGGTTCCCAATATAAGTGCCGTCATCTCCAAATTGCCTGGAACCCGTGAAGTACTTGTAGCCGCCAGACCGGGAGACTGGCCGAGTGTGCGACTGCCGCTACGCCTCTGGCTTTGGTGCCGAGTGCCTGCATGTGTTTCATATTCCAGATTGCCCCTGGTGTCGCTGGAAAGTTCAGCCCGAAGATCGAGTCGAACCAGGGCGAGCTGGAGTGGGTTGTCGGCCAGGCTCCGAGGCCTCGCCATGCCGCCGTCGTCGAGTTCCACACGTGCTGTGCGACCGGACACTCCCGCATTATGTGGGCAGTGTCGCACCATGTGAGATCCTGACAGCCAGGGTGGGGGCATCCCATTTGGCTCCGTGTGGTGTCCCATCCGGATAACCTGTTGCTTTTGATTTTGAGCATCAGCTGTCGCTGCTGGGAGGTGCTCCGCGCAAGGTCATGCACGGTCTTCCAGAGCAGCTTGACTAGCGCAGATCCAATGCGATCGTGGCGCCACTGGAGTGTCGGAGCCGATTCTCCGACTGACGTGAGCGCCGTTCCGTGTGCCCTCGAGCGTTCCGCTGCTCTGTACTGTTTCTTGCTTCCTTTCCACCGCTGCGATCCAGGCCAGATCTGCACGAGCCTCGAGATAGCAGGGTGTGCTCACATTGCAACCGTTCGACAGCGTGGTGTGTATCCAGAGCCCGCTCGTCGGTCCAGTTCGTCCAGCGTCGTCACTATGCCTAGGTGCCGTAGAGGTGCTGGGGAAACCTCCATTTGCAGCGTCGTGGCTCGCGCCTCGCGACGAAGCGTCCATTGCGTCTCCGAGTGCTCGTACGGTCTCAATGAGTTTGATTCTTCAGGCATCAGGAGCAGCTGTGGATAGTTAGCGGTGAGCAGAAGGCATAATTCTCGGAACTGGTCCGCCGTTCGTGTTGTTATGGAGTATGGAGTCGAGCGGCAGAGAAAGCTGAGGGAACAACATTTAAAATGATCATCCAGGATGGAAAAAAAGCACCTGTCAGAATGCAGACAATTAAAAGCAGTGATGGTGGCAAAAGAAAGAGCAGGCCGTGGTGACCATGCAGGAAAAGGCGCACGCCAAAGCTCATTCGAATGAGAAAGGAGCATTCTCAATTGGACAAGCCCACTCGTACTTTATCGAATGCAAATCGCTCTCGTACTTTATTGAATCGCACCTATGAGAGTGCCTCGCATCCTGTCGCACTTATCATCGTCAATATTACAAGCCCTGCTGCTCGTAAATTTCATGAGCTCACGCGAGTTTCTCTGCCTCATTGGAGCTACACTGACTAGTGTGTGGCTGTATGTGAACGTCAGGAGCAACAGCAGCAACAGCACGTGACCACTGCTGCACAAGCTCATTCTCAGCACCCGCGCTTGGTCTGACAGGAGTGCGAAAGCGCTGCCATTTTTTGGAAAGTGCCATGAGCTTACGGTAGACAGAAGGGTTGAGATTTGCCAAGATAGAAAAAGATATTAAGTGGACTTTAGGTTTGAATGACATGCAGGTGAGCAAATTTGTCATACACGGTCATGCAAATATGTAAAGCTGTTGTGGTTGTCGTGGTGTCCGACATGCTTGCGTGTCTTCGGTCGAACTGGGTCGGAGCGTGCTGGCGCGAGGCTCTGGCCTACCAGTGGAAGTTGAACAACTGGATCATGCCATTCACACACAATCAATTATGAGTGCGATGCATACAAATACACACATATGAGCGACATATCTAGCAACGGCCTTGAGGGTCGACGTCGTTTCTGGACACGTCATGGACACACTGAGCGATCTCTTCGCAGCCGAACACTTCTTCAACATCGTCGTCGAACCTCACATGTCACTTGAATACCCCGTGGTCATTGAACAATGGGCCGACAACGCCGCGGAATACCAGCTCTCTCTCCTCGCCTGTTGTCGAATCTTGAAGGGCGCTGGCATTTTGAAGCGCCCAGTTCATTGGCGTCGACGGCTTGGCGATGAACATGCGCACGAGCTTCTGAACCGCGCAGAACGGCGCACCGTCGCGAATGGGCGCGAGGCCTGACTTGCGTGGACGCCCCGGATGGCGACGAGGTGCGAGCGATGTCAAAAGAAGCTGAGATCGAGCTCGTCGTCCAGGCTCAGTGCAGCGATCACGTGAGGGCAGCACCACCCAGACGAGTAAAAGAGGGCGCAATCTCATTCGTATTTGGACCTGATCAAGATAATCTATAACAGTATAGACACATACAGCAGGTAGTTGATATTATAATTGATAGGATAAGTAGGATAACAAGCAACACTGTCGGCCACTTACTTCTTCACGAGACCAGTTCGCGTTGTCCATGTTGTGGTGGACTCGAACGTCGCTCTTGATCTTGACTTGATGGAGAGACAGGTACTTGCTGTCGAGGCTGGCGACAACTTCGTTGTCATCGAGACAGCCTTAGAGAAAGCGGAGGTACACTTGAGCTCGTTCAATGGGCGATAATCGCTCATTTGTCTGAACTCGTTGCTGTGCGGCTTGCGCACGGCATGGCTGGACAGGTCCATCGACTTTGGCCGTTCTCGAACACCATTCCAAGCGCAACGAGCCATTCCAAGCGCAACGAGCTCACGATTAAAGTTCTCGAGAAACTTGGACTTCTCGAGGCTGTAGATTCTCGCGCGACACTTGTACGGCACCGCGTTGGGCCTCAACCTCATCTTGAGAGGCTCCAGCTTAGCAAGCGGATCATCGACCAACGCCAGTCGCTAGATGCCGTACATGGGCACGCCACGCGCAGTTTCTCTGGATTCTCCACAGGAAAACCCAACTTGATTGCCTCGTCGACCAGGAAGTCAATCGCCTTCGCCACGTCCATGGGTTGCGTGCGTGCGACGGGATCCGGCTCCTCGTATATCTCGCCCGTCATCCTGCTCGAAGCTCTGAGTTGCCAGCATCTCCAGCTGCCGATCTACGTCGATGCAGAGCTCAATCAGCAGTGACTTACCAACAATGAATTCCTCTTCCTGGGTGCTGATCACCAGACACTCTTTCTTGTTTTGGCACCGCGTCGCCCGGCAATGTGGAGGGTCAGGTGGAGGTCCACGGCCGTCGTCGCCGTGATTTCACCGCCCACCGTTTTGCTCACCACTGGCTGCTCGAGCGGTCTCGGCTTCACTATCGGGTTGTTGCTGCAGCTCCTGCACGTGCTGCGCTGAAACAATGTTCCAATCAGAGCCGCTGTCGGCACAGTAGGGGATGCTGTACTTGTCGTTCGGGCACACGCTCGCGCTTGGATCCACTCTGCCAGCTCCACTGCAGTTCACGACGCGCTTGGCCTTGGCGTCCCCAGCAGGCTTCGGCTTCTTACTGGTCTCCCTCAACTGAGCCAGCAGCTTGTCCTTCTCGTCCTTGCTGGCGGTGGGGCAGTTGCGCACAAAATAATCGCCCTTGCAGTGCAAGCAAGTACGCTTGGAGCCTCCTCGATCCGTGGCAGCGCGCTCGTTGCTCGGCTTTGCGTTCTGTGCGTCACTACTCTGTCCCTGCGGCTTTGGCTGTGCCCTCGCCTCTCTCTTACTCTCTGGGTCGGCCTTGGTGAATGGTCGCTTCCTCTCGGATCTTGAGTGCTGGAAAAGTTGATCCTCCAAGAGCGCCTTCTCCTCGACGAGCTTGAAAAGCGCCGCCACGTTGGTGCTACTCTTCTGGTCCTGGAACCGCTGGTGCTCCACCACGGCTTCCTTGAGCGCCGCCGGCTCGAGGCGACGCACCAGCTGGGGCGCACGTCGCGCTCTTGCCTGTCTCGCCACTGAACACGGCCGGGAGTTTGTTTCTCTCGATTATCTCGTTACAGTCGCGGAAGTAGTCCACGACACGAGCAGTCGCGTCGCTCTCCTTGACGTCCATCGTCCTCGTCAAGCTTCCCAATATTGACAAGCTCTTCGACGTGGGGCTCCTTGTCCGTGATCTTGTCTGCCGTCGTCACCCACTTCAACTCGCAGCAGGTCTCCAGCAGGGACTGATCCATTGTGCTCTTGATCGAGATCGTGATTGGCTGAAAATACAAATTGAGCATACGCAAGTGATTGACTCGGCATTTTTCATTTTGAACAAATCTTGCTCATGAAGCTGGGATTTGTTCAAAATGCAAAATGCCGAGTCGTGTGGCAAGTCTCTTCTTTCTTTCTCTTAGAGAGATTTTGCCACACTCGTAAATTACAGCACCAATACATTCTCGGGAATATATATCAGCTGCCGTTCATGTTTTGAGCCATACGGAGAAAGCCTATCGGCAGAGACTGAAACGTTGCACAGGAACTGCCGAAGTCTCTTCACACCCGGATCTTGACACAAAAACGTCGAAAATATAGGTTGAAGTAAGGTGAGTAATGGTCACGAATCCATTGATTGCAGGACAAGAAAAATATACATTGTGAGAGTGATTGTCGCCAAGACAAGCTCAACTTCCTCAGAGTCGATTGTGCTAATATTTTCTGGTACAAATCTGTATGGGAATATAACAGCAAATGTGACTTAGAAAAAAGTGACACTAGAAGCAGAAGCACGAGTAATTACTGTGACTACCACGAATACAAAACAACAGCGAACGACGTATCCGAAGAGAACCTGACATGAAATGCATACGTGTTGTGTTCAGTAGCGATGCACATCGATCGATCGAAAATGCAATTGTAAGACTATGTCTCTCTACACAGAGAGCAAGTTGTTGCACAGATATCTGTAGCGCAGATACTCCATGTGGTGGAAAGCAGAGGGGCCCCACATGCATATGTCGATCTCCTTTGCCCATAGCTCGAAGAAGAGCTGCGTAAAGATTCCGCAGTTGTACGGATCGCGCTGGACGGGTAGTGCTTGGGTTGAAGAGAATGTGTAGCGCTTCGGGCTCGGCAGATCCGGGAGCCGATGGATCACGTGCGTCTTCACCAGCGCGCTGACTTTTTTCGTTTTCTCGAACTGATGCATCGGATCGTAGACCAAAACGTTGTGATTCTTGCAGTCGATCGTGACAGCTACTCAGTGACGCATGTCAATATTCATTGCGAAAATAACGCGCCAGTGACAGGGTCACTGACAAAGACTCAGTCGCTGACACCACAGACTCGGTGTCTGTCGCCGCGGAGTCCGTGTCATTCGCGCTGTGGTCGCCATGCTGACTTGGAGCAGTGCAGCTGAGCCAAGAGAATACTCCACACGTTTCTAACAGTGCGATGCTGGACATCGGCAACTTGAGGCAGCTTGTAACTGGGCGTTCCCGAGTTACGCAGCACGATGCACAGAATGAGGAAGCATGTGATGCATGGCTTCCACAAGGACTCGTTATAAAATGGATCTGCAACTCGTGCAATATGATTGCCTGCTTCCTGCAGAGCGATCTATAGATAAAGGCAAAGACTTTGACCTGTCTGTTTAAAGGCGAAAAATATACAGTTTATTCAGACCCTCAGGGCAGCCCCGAAAGCGGGTGCAAATTACTAGGCATGTATATGCTACAACTAGATCTAAATAAATGTACTTTGACTGACTACCTACTTCTGATTGGTTACTGGTTCCCAACAATAGCCAACGGCATAGACTGCTGGCCATAACTGTTCCTTAACCCCTCAACAACCGATCTTGTACTCAGCCCCCTCTCCCGTCACGCCACGTCACGCGCATACACAATCCGCGATTCACATCATCGCTGATTTCCTCCTCCCCTCCCGTCATCACTCGTTGTCTGCTGTCACCTTGCTGTGAATCTTTTGGATAGTCTCG